>CM071926.1:17210710-17460296 GCA_016081115.2 Rehmannia glutinosa
GGTTGTTTTACTGCTTATGTATGTTTTATATTCTGCTTATATTAATTGGTGAAATATGGTTAAACTTGGATTGCTTTTTTTTTTATATATATTTTAAACATGCTTTTGACTGCTCATTTATGCTTTTAATTATGCTTATATATGCTTGTTCTAATGCTCATGTATGCTTTATATATTACTTTTATTTCCATATAGTTGACTTGTGCTTTTTTTTTTGATAGATTTTGGTTTGGAAATGGTAAAAGATAGTAGGAAAAGAAAAGGGCGCAAGGAAATATCTTTGCAATTTGTTTGTATGATATGAATGAGCGAGAGGAGTTGAATTTGGGAGAGGCGAAGAAGTTTGCTGGAATGACGTAGGATCATAACGAAACGATTATGCTTTTTATTTTTGATCAAATGGTTGAATATTATAGTATTTTTGTTTGAAATTATATTTATGGCTGGTTTTGAGTAGTTGATGTACATGCGTAGTTTGCTATAGGAATGTTTTGAGTTAGTTACGTATTTTCTTTGATGAATGTTCAGTTTTTTGGTATAACATATGATGTGTTCATCATAGTTGAGTACATGGACATCCTCTTTTTTTTTTTGTTTGGTATAATGAACAATTTGATCAAAAAACAGTAAAACAAGCATACATAAGCAGTACTTAATACATCAATAAACAGTAAAACATATGGACTAACTAAGCAATTTGTTTGGTTCCTGAACAATTTGCTCAAAAAGCAATAAAACAAGCGCACATAAGCAGTACTTAATACATCAATAAGCAGTAAAACATATGGACATCAATTAAATTGATTGGTTCCTGAACAATTTGCTCAACAAAGATAAAACAAGCTTACATAAGCGACCTAATACGTCGATAAGCGAAGAAACATATGGACTAAATAAACAATTTTTTGGTTCCTGAACAATTTGATAAAAAAACAATAAAACAAGCACACATAAGAAGTACTTAATATGTCAATAAGCAGCACCCCAAATTGCTCTCTCTTAAACACAGACAAACATTAATGGTGTTTGTAGTCCATATGCAACAATTACTCAATAGGCAAGCATTATGAGTATAATATACTAGTAATCCCGCATGTGCGTTGCACGTGTATTATTATTTTATTATTATTCACACATCATTATTTTTATTATTATTCACGTGTATTATTATTTTATTTTATTGGTTTATACTGAAAATATGTATTAACATAAGTTGGTATTTATTATTTTATTTTAATAATAAAATTTCCATATAAAATAAATAAAAACAAAATTTATTTATAGTCGGGTACACATCGATTCTCTCCCATGCATCATCATAAGAAAATATTAACACATCAAAAACATGGTTGGCACGATAAGAGAAAACCAACACTTGACCATCTCGAATTGTATTCTCATGGACGAATTTTCTCTATCCATCCGTAAAAAAGAACGCATCATAGGGGTTGATCATTTTGACCGTCCAAGTGTGTCCATTCACATTATGCAGGTTTAATTTAAAATTAATCACCGAGCCGGTATTTAATTTAAATTACCATCCTCATGGGCATCTTACAAGGTAAACATCAATTTTATCACTAAGTATTTATTTAATTATTTTTCATTTTGAAATTTTTTGTTTACCATCACAAATTAAATTACGTAAAAAGTCGTACTAAAAAAAATACGTAAAATGCCGGTATTTCAATAGAATATTCGATATAAAAAGAAGAAATTATGGAAGTGATCGACGTGTTTAATTTGCATTTAGTTTCACATAATCAAAGAGTTAGTATTAGGAATAATAAAAAATTAAACTAATCATAATTCAAAATACAACTTAAATAAATATAACAAAACTATCAGGAATAATAAAAAAGAAAGAAATATTTTTTTTTATTAAACTCACCAAATAACATCCGTACAGATCTATAACATAGTTTAAATAAAAACTCTTACTTAGTTCAGAATCCAAGTTCAATACTGTCGATGTTGGCGGGACATTTGATGATAGGGGAAATATGAAGATGAAGCCATATTTGGTAGTTATGCTTCGAATTTAGAATCAACAATATCGAAGCGTCTCTCTAAAATAATGTAAGTAGTATTAATATAAAAGGATTTAGCATAAATAGTAAGCTGCCAAAAAAATCTGTAAACACAAAATCAATTGTTAATTCAATGATAAAAGATACATACGATATTCCTATAAATATTCCGCCAAATAGAATTCGTCTATTTTAGCTATTATTGAACAATTCAGTAAAGTTTTAATAATTAATTAGTATTTCAAACTTGATTAATATTATAGTATACAAAAAAGTAACGTCCACCATTGAAACAAAGAATAATATATATGAATAGAAATGATGTACAAAATCGTAGTAATCATAGTAGTAGTAATAATAATAATAATAATAATGCTATTTATAATATTAATTAATTAATTAATTAATTATAGTCAAAGACTATATAATTTTTAAAATATGAATAATATATAGATATAATTGATAGTACAGACTCACTTTTGGTATAACGTAGGAATACCATTTATAAATTTTTCCTAATTTTTTATACATATAAATAGGAATACCATATATAATATTTTCCTAATTTATATACATATAAAGTAGGAATACCATTTACAATATTTTCCTAAATTAAAATGTTATCAAATATAAGAAATAAAAAAAGCGAGACTTTTTTTGTTTTGGACTCCTAACTTTCATACATATATAAAATAAAATAGGAATACCATTTATAATATTTTTATAATTTAATACCATTTATAATATTTTCCTAATATAAGAAGTAAAAAAGTGGAAATTTTCTTTTCGAACTTATGCTATTATATGATAAAATCAACACTCACCATCCGGAATATCATGAACGAATTTGCTCCATCTATCCGTAAAAAAGAACGCGCTATAGGGATTGATCATTTTGACGCCCAAATGTGTGTTTGTTCACATTATGCATATCACAATTTAAATGCGTAAAACCATTAAAATAACGTGCGAATTTGGATGGAAGACGTTGACACAAAAAAGTTATTGTAATTACAATTTGAATAGATAATGACATGACAACATATTTAGTGAAGCTTTGTAATGAATTTCTAATGGAACAATATAATAAGTTATTCCAATAATATTTTTATAAAAATAATAGGAAAAAATCAAAATTATAAAACTAATCACCGGGTCGGTATTTAATTCAAATTATCATCCTTATGGGCATCTGACAAGGTAAGCATTGGTTTTATCACCAAGTATTTATTTAACTATTTTTCAATTCTGAAAGAATTTTGTTTGTCATAACTAACTTAATTATATAAAAAGTCGTACTAAAAAATACGTAAAAAGACGATATTTCTATAGATTATTCGACACGAAAAGAAGAAATTATGGAAGTGATCGGCGTGTTTAATTTTCAGTTAGTTTCACGTAATCAAAGATTTAGTATCAGAAATAATAAAAAATAAACAAATCAAAATTCAAAATACAACTTAAATAAAATATAAAAAAACTATAAGGAATAATCAAAAAAGAAACAAATGTTTTCTTATTAAACTCACCAAATAACATTCGTATAGATCTATAATATAGTTTATATGCACACTCTTGTTTAGTGCAGAATCCAAGTTCAATAAAATGTTGATGGAACATTTGATGAATACTGATGTCGGGGAACGTGAAGATGAAATCATATTTGGTGGTTATGCTTCGAATTTAGGATCAACAATATCGAAGTGCCTCTTTAAAGCAATTTATTAAGTAGTATAAATATAAGATAATTTAGCATAAACAATAAGCTGCCAAAAAAATCTCGAAACAAAAATCAATTTTTAATTTCAATAGTAAAAGATACTTCAATGTTAAAAGATACATAAAATATTCCTATAAATATTCATAAAAATTCATTTATTTTACTATTAGTGAACAATTTAAGAAAGTTTGAATAGTCAATTAGTATTTGGAACTTGATTAATATTATAGTATACAAAAAATAACGTCCACCGTTGAAACAAAGAATAATATATATGAATATATAAATGATGTATAGAATCGTAGTTATCATAGTAGTACTAATAATACTATTTATAATATTAATTAGTTAATTATAATCAAAGACTATATAATTCTTAAAATATGAATAATATATAGATGTAATTGATAGAATTTACTCACTTTTCATATAAAGTAGGAATACTATTTATAAAATTCTCCTGATTTTTATGCATATAAAATAAGAATACGTTATATAAATTTTCCTAATATATATATAAAAATTAGGAATAGCATTTACAATAATTTCCTAAATTAAAATATATTTAATATAAAAAAATAAAAAGAGCGGAATTTTTTTTTTGTTTTAGACTCTTAATTTTTATACATATATAAAATAAAATAAGAATACCATTTATAATATTTTCCTAATTTAATATTTATAATATTTTCCTAATTTATATACATATATAAGGTAGGAATACAATTTATAATATTTTCCTAATATAAGAAGTAAAAAAAACGAGAAATTTTTGTTTTGGACTTCTGCTATTATATATATATATATATAAGCATATTGTTTTTTGTTTTTTTTGCATAACATCACAGTTTCTATTTAGCAAACTATATTTAATGTCAAAACGCAAAATACAATAAATAAATAAGCAACATTTTCCATATTCACAAGCAATTGTTTATGCACAACTAAGCAACATTCTAAACAATCGTGGGTAACTGTTCCTATTGTGGGTAACTACTCCTATTTTCATGGGATTTAATTGATTTATCAAGATTAATACCATGATCCGTAAGGTAAGATAGAACCAATTATGGGTAACTGCTCATATTTTCATGGGATTTACTAGATTTAGTCAATTCCCCTATTTTTTACATGGACTAATTTGCCCCATTCAATTTTATTAAATATTTTATAAACATTAAACAGATTTAATACTAGCCATTGAATTAGGTAGATGTGTGATCTAGATTTGGTCATATGTACTCATATAATGCTTGGGTCCTATATAACTCTCCCCTATATATATATATATATATATATATATATATATATTTATTTATTTTTTACCTTAAACATTACACCATTTTAGTCATTATGTTTTCCAATTCATTTTTAAATCACATGCATCAATTGCAATTATTATTTTCATGTCACCTCCAAACTTATCAATTTTCTTTTGGTTTATCAATTTTTTAATACCTGACCTATAGACATTTTGCTGTTTTGGTACCTGACATTTCTGAGTTACCAATTTAGTACCCATATTTCATATTTTTTTATAAATTGGTACCTATTCATATTTAAGGACGAAAATGCCCCCAAGATTTTTTTTAATTTTTGTTAAAAAGTTAAGTTTTAATTAGAATTAATAAATTTAAAAATAAATTTAATTAATAAGTAACTTATTATTATTTAAATTAAATTACTAAATTCTTAATTGTAAAAAAAAAAATTAAATTAATTATTTTTTTAAAATTTGATTAAAAACTAATTAAAAATTGTTATAATTTTCTTATTTACTATCTTAATTTTAATTTTTAAATTATTTAATTTTCATTTTAATTTTTAAAATTAGTTAACTAAACTAATTTTTATTTTTGATTAATTAGATTTTAATTTATATTTATTAATTTACTAAAAATTCATTAATATTTTTAGAAACTTCTTTTTATTTTTTATTAATTAAATTAATTAAAATTTTAATTGATTTTATAATTTAAATAAGTATACTCAAAAATTATGTTTCTTGGGGGCATTTTCGTCCTTAAAAGTGAATATGTACCAATTTAAAAAAAAAATGTGAAGTATGAGTACTAAATTGGTAACTCGGAAATGTCAAGTATCAAACTAGCAAAATACCTATAGGTCAGGTACTAAAAAATCAATAACCTTTTTCTTTTTTGCTCAAAAAAATATTATTTTTCTCTATTTTCCCTTAAATGACATAGTATAAAAAATGGAAGAGTAACCAATCACATTTTAATTATTTTTTTCACACCCTGAAATTAAATTATATGTTAAGCACTTGAAATATGAAAATTATTTTGGGAGTTGTTAAATTTAAAGAGCGATATATATATATATATATATTGATAAGAAAAATAAAATTATATGATATGTTTTATACGATATTATTTGTTCACAATTAAACGTTAGGATTGCCAATGAAAATACTATTTTAGGCACTTGAAACACGAAAAACTTATTTGGGACTTGTGGAATTTCAAGAGTAGTTTAATTAGATTAATTAACTCGATCATTGTTGTTGGTTGTAAGTTTAATCCTATTTTGGATCGGATGAGATCTTCTATTACAAAACCGTGTTTCATCTCATATTCCAACCGTGTGGATGATTGACATGTGTATTAATTATTAGGGATGCCCACGTGGAAACTTACAATTGAATGTCTCTTAATTATTAGGGATAATTACAAAAAGTACCCCTGAGGTCAGATCTAATTACAAAAAAACCTATCTAACTTTCAAAATTACAAAAAATACCCCTAATGTTTGATTGAATGTTTAAATTAAGGGGTAAACTGCAATATTTTTATAAATATGAAGAGGGATTTTGAAATGGTTTTTGCTTATAAAGGAAGTAAATTTTAGACAAAATAAAACCTTAGGGGTATGTTTGTAATTTTAAAAATTATCTGAGTTTTTTTGTAATTAGGTCAAACCTCAAGGGTTCTTACTGTAATTATCGCTAATTCTTATAATAGAATTTCATCTTGTGTTTCAATACTCTAAAATGAATGTCAGATGTACAATATGTACATTAATTATCTTATACATTTATATGATGAAATTATCAGTATATCACATGAGACAATGTAGGAAATAAAAGAAATCCTATTTGCAGTATTGAAGTATTTAAAGAAATTATATATTATGTATTCTTTAGGGATATTACAAAAACACCCCCAAGGTTCGGGCTAATTACAAAAAATCCAGAGATTTTTGAAAATTGCTAAAATCTTCTTGAGGTTTGATTTGGTCTTATATTTTTTCTTTTATAAGCAAAAAATATTTCAATAACCCCCTAACATTTATAAAAATATTACAATTACCACTTACCCCATTAAATTTAAGACAACATCAAACCTACCAATTTTTTTTTTGTAATATTGAAACATCGATCTTTGGGCTTTTTATAATTAGCCCAAACATGAGGGGTGTTTTTGTAACTATCCCTTCTTTGTATTATTAAGTCATGCGGTTGTTGAATACTTGAACTGCTGCTACCATCTACAGAAAATGGAGTTAAAAAAGTACAAATTTATTTGGAAGTTTTGAGTTATTATCAATTTAATGTATTTTTATAGTTAATCTGTTGACGTTATGCTCGATATGTTAAATATCTATGCGAGTCCTGTTAACATTTTTAAAAGGTAAAGTGTGTTAAATGGGCTTGGGTAGAACTCATCTCCAAAAGCTAGCTCAAAGAGAGAGGGTGCCCAACCCACATTTATACATAATAACAATCCAGCAAATAGGCGATGTGGGACAAACACAAACTCTAACACCCGCCCTCACGCCAAGCGTGCCAAATCAAATGGGTCGGGGTCCAATTCCCACCATCGCCTCCAAACCAAACCAGGTGCTCGATACCATGTTAAATGGGCAGGTAGAACTCATCTCCAAAAGCTAGCTCAAAGAGAGAGGGTGCCCAACCCACATTTATACATAATAACAATCCAACAAATAGGCAATGTGGGACAAACACAAACTCTAACAAAGCGAACATTGTCCAAACACATCTGTAGACGTTCATTTAAGGGACTGAGTATTTTGCCAACCCTATATTGCACACAACTTGTTTATTACTAGAATAGACTAGAATTGAATGCCAAAAGTGATATAACGCAAGCCATAAATAATTTGAATCTCCCATTTAATTTGGTGTTTTATCCGGTACAACAATTTACAATGTACATCAAATATATACTATTGACGCTCTCAAATGGTAGTGACTGTAGCTTTCCAGCACATTTATTTCCATTGAATCTTACCGATGAGTAAAGAAACAGTAAGTGATTGGAATAGATCAACAACTTGAGTTAAAAAGAGAAAGGATCTTATGCAATATTAGTCCTATTGCTATAGAGGGTTGGCTATAATGGTCCAACAAAAATCATGATTTATAATTTTTTTTAACTTTCAAAAAATTATCGATTTCAGTCATTGGTTGCCCAGATGGGATCTTCTATTTCAAAATGGTGTTTTACCTCCTATTCCACCGTACAGATGATTGCCACGTGTATAGAAGTTCTCATATTAAAACCCCACAATTTAGTCTTAATTTATGCTCCATAAATTAGTAAATTTACTGGAAAAATCCATGTATCCACATTTCTCGCCCAACCTGCTATTGTGGAATCCAATTTTGCTTTTATGAGCTTACTCGAGAGTTTTTTAAAAACTAAAAAACTTTTTTTGCAAATTGTTATTTTTGCGGCACCATTATTGCCACCCTTGTAGCTACAAGTTAAAATTGAAATTTAGCCAAAGAGCAAAACTGTTTCACTGAGTATCTGAATGAGATTAGCCCAATTGTGCCGATTAATGTACCATATATTCTGTAAAGCATTTGAGCAGCATTGACATCAATAGGTTATTGTTAGGTATCAAAAGTGACAGGTATCTGAAAGTTGTTTACTTTTCTTTTCCAGATACAAGATTTGAACCGCAAAATTGCAAAATTTGTACGGCAAAATTGCAAAATTAGTCCTATAACTTTAGACCGGTCGCAAAATGGTCCTGTAAAAATCACGGTTTGCAAATTAGTCTGTAACTAAAGAAAACTCGCAATTTTAGTCCTAATTTTGCCGGAAATTGAGAAATTGGCCGGAAAAATCCAGCGTGTCCTCATTGTGGGCCAAGACTGCTGATGTAGACTCTAATTTGATGAGGTGGGATGATGACATACTTTAGAAGTGCACACATAGCTCTTACATTATATATTACACATGTCTTCTGTTTCAGTTTTATTTGTTAATTAAAAAAATATAAATTCTTTAGTACTTATTTTGGAAATTATGTTTAACTTTAAAGAATACAACTTTAAAAATAATTTAAATGTGTTTTAATTAACTAATAAATGAGGGATTTTTTTGACTAATTTTAAATTATAATGATCAACTAAGATAAATTAATGAATAATATTTTAGTTAGCTAATTTAATAGAAATTAAAATTATATAATAAGCGATAAAATAATTAATAAAAATTTGAAGCATAACTTGTGTTAAAATATATTACTGACCATATAAAAAGCATATATAGAATTTTTTTTTTCTGAAATTTATATTTATATTTTCTTATATTTTTTTATTAATTAATAAATAATCTCTATTATGTTAACATATTTTAGTTAGATCAAAAATATGAAAATGGTATAACCAAATATTTATTTTTCTAATTTTTTATTTTCACCTTCTTCTTCACTGCGACGCCGCCGCCGACCCTCCGACCATAGCACCTCTCCTCCCCGCCGACCGCCACCGCCACCGCCATCGTACCACTCCACGACGCCACCATTGATTTCACGCCCAATCCACTCATATCCTCACAAACAAACCCTTCATTTTTTATATAAAACCTAATCCTCTAAAATTGCAACACCAATATTCAATCAATTCAAACAATGACAAAGCCCTGAACAATAAATAACCTCTTCTCTTTGCTGATTTCCAACTCCATGTACTGCACTTTTGGTATGAGTTTCAAGCAAAACCCCTCAACAGAACAATGGATTTTCTGGTACAGTCTCTTCTCTTTGGTGTGGGTTCCAAGCAGAATCCTCAATAAAGTGGAAGATTTGGTTAAAAATATGTCTGGGTCTGGGATGGTTGGGTTGTGGCGGCGTCGGGGTGCCGCCGATCGTGGTGGTGACTGGAGAAATTGGTGGTCGGTGGGTTGGAACAAGAAGATCTGGAAAAAAATAATATAAGTAAAATAAAAGGAAAAAAGAAAAAAGAAAAATAAGATTATATTTATTTTCTCAATATATACAAAATAAAATTTAATGACGTGGAGGATGATTTGGCATTTTGTTTTGTCATGGCAAATGCTCCTAACCCACCTAGGCAACACATCATTAAAAAAAAATTAAAAACCACCAAATAATTTCCATATAAGCCTGGTTGGCCGGAATTCAGGCCGCATGTGCCTCACGTGACTTATTCCGGGCAATTTCTCAATTTCCGACAAAATTAGGACTAAAATTGTGAATTTTCTTTATTCTGAGGAATAATTTTAAAGCGTGATTTTTCTGAGGACCATTTTGCGGCCGCCTAAAGTTCTGAGGACTAATTTTGCAATTTTGCCAAATTTGTACAGTAACTAAAAGTTTGTCCCAAAAAGGTCATGCAAAGTAGTCCTATAACTATATAATCATCTCAATTTTAGTCCTGTGAAATGCAAAATACTCATGTAACTATATATATGAAAATCTCGATTTCGGTCCTATTTTTATTGAATTTCAATCACTAGAGTATGGATGGCAATGGAGCGGGGCGGGTACATGAAGACCCATGCCCGCACCGTCCATCCTATAGGGCGGGGCAAAACGGGTCGCCCTGTGTAGAACAAAAAATATTCCTATATCAAAAATACACAATAATTCAAATAAAAATAAAATAAAAAGAAACAAGAAACAAGAAAAATAAATTATTATGAACTTGTAATATATTTATAAGTTTTTTTATCTTGTATTTTGTTTTGTTAATGAATATTATTTATAAAAATTATTATTTTTAATGTATATATGTTAGATATAATATTAGATACGTAAAAATTACATTGGTAAATATATTATATATGTAAAACATATATTAAATATATTTTAAAAAATACAAATATTAGGTGGGGTGGGTCAGGGCGAAATTGTCATCCTATACCAGAGCAACACGTGTAATTTCCAATTTCTGGTGAAAATAGGACGAAATTGAGATGTATTATTTTGCAAACCGTAAATTTTGCAGGACGTTTTGTGACAACCGTTTTAGTTATAGGATTGATTTTGTAATTTTACCAGATTTGAACATCGACATAGTTTTATAAAGGGTGTTTCCTTCCTTGTCCATGGGTATTGATTTCTATGTGAAACTAATTTTAAAATATTAACTTTTAGTACTAAATAATTATTTTTATGTTTTAGCCCCCAAAATTATTTAATACCCCCAAATTTATTTGTCTAGCTCCGCCACTAATTTTATCCTTAGCTACCATAAGAATTAAGAAAGTTAAATTTCAGTTTCTCATAATACTATTAAGTTCAGACAACAGTAATATTCATCGCAAATTACAAGAATTTTCGGAAAGCCAGAGAGCTTATTTATTGGACTCAAAAGGTAAATATTCCGTTGAAGTCAAACCAAAAGAAACACGAAAGATAAACATAGATTTATTATCATCCAGGTAGCAGCTGGTTGTTCACTTGATTTTATACCATTGATTTGAGCTTCCTAAACTTGAGTTTTGTGTTATTTTTGAGTATTTTGAGTCGTTTTTGTTATATCTCATAGGTTAGGCATTAAATTCCGTTGTTTCGAGTTATTTGAGTGGCCAAGCCATGTTGAGGGCCAATTATATTGAGTCTAGAGTTATTGTAATGAGTCGTGTATCAAAAGACGCAAGGATGATCAAACAACGAGAGATTGATTGGAAGAAATGCCCAAACGCGTATGAAATTTCCATCACTGGCAGGGTTTCGTATTTCGGCAATAGGCTTAATAGCAAAATATGCCCTATAACTTAGGCCGTTTTGCATTTTTGCCCTTTAACTATTAAAGTTGCAATTTATGCCCTGGACAATATTGCCCTTATAGCCAAATATCAGTTTTGGTCCATTATCTTTCCAAAGGTAGCAATTATAGCCTATAACTTTCGAGAATTAGCAATTTCAATCCTTTCATACCATAGCTATTTTCAATAAACTCAAATTTCATAGATTATGAAGATTTACATTTTCTGAAACCTATTCGTTCGTGGCATTGTTACACCTACTTAGATCCAGTCTCTATTCAGAGGTTTTAATTGGATCATATCAGGTTTCCAGCCTATAAACTTGATAGGACATACTTCTGTAAATACTTCATAATTCTAAATAAATTCGATTTCAGACTAAGGTTTTGACAAAACAGATATAGTCCATCACGACCATATCAGGCCCAACATGTTTCCGTAAAATTAATAAATCCCTTAAAATTCATACCTTTTTTGGCCAAACAAAGGGTTAAATGGCTCGCAACACCACCAGTCGGAAAATTAATGCCCCAGATATTTTGACAAACAACTCCTCACTGTTCAACCTCACCCTCAGGGAAGATGATCTGCAAGTTATCCGACTCCTTCAGCGACTGTTCAGCACATCCTTGGTTCGTTTCCTACTCCAGGCGTATAAGTAATTCTTAAACGGGATGAATTAATGGAACATTATGAAGACATGTTGAAGCAAAAAGCCCCTTTTTATTAAGAACTTATTGAAATATTTATTACATTAGTAATCTCCTTTTGGGAGGAGAATCTTGGTTTGGTTTAGCCTCTCATAGATGAGGCTTTCACTAAATAAATACATAAACTTAAAACTAAAACACTCAAAATATTACAAATTTTTCACTCAGATTTTATTATAAGAAAACTAAGGAAAATGTTCGATGTCCCCAGCTTCCTTCAAATCCTGCATTTTATAGAGGTAAGTCCGGACTTCAAAGACGGACTTCAAATCTTGCTGATATATATGACGTCACTACTTACGTCATATCCCACATTATTGCCTCGCCAGCTGGTTTTCTTTTTCTCCCTCGTGACTCAGCCCATGTGATGTTTGTCGGAGAATCTTTTAGAAATTTGGTTTACGTGGTCTCCGAGGATAACGCGTCTTGTGAGCTGGGCCCTTATCCTTTCCAGCTGCATGATCTTGTCGGTCGGGTTTAGGTCGGAATCCTTTCCCAAACTTGGGTTCCTTCTGGTCGGGGCATGCTTGATAGATCCGGTCGATCCAACGGCCAACATGCGCCATGTTACAGAATTTCCGGTAAGTTTCTTGCTTGCTTAGGAATCTTGTTCTCCCAGAGAATTCTTCTCTTCGTCTTGAAAAGCTCCTCCGCAAACCCCTGTTGTTGATCCAGTCATTGAATTGATAAGAAAGATCCGTTTTTGAATGCGGAAAAAAAACTTAAACGGAAAGATTTACATTAGACAAACCCAACCCCTTCATCTTGAGAAATTGCTCATACTAAAATCTACTAACACTTTGGTACTTCTTCCGGTGAAGTTTGTCTTAATGTATTTTAAAACATTTCCATCCGGTCTTCTTAGCTTGATGAAATGAAATGCTTCATTAAAGCCTTTCATTTGGTTCGGAGCGCATGATAAAATATAGTTCCAAAATATCTCCTACGGCCAAGTGTGGATTATTGGCCCAAGTCTCGTAAATTGCTTCCCCAATCCATTTCGGTAATTTTGAAATTTCGGGAATCTGGTGACACGGTATAAATTGAAGCTAAAGCTCCAAAAGTATACCATTCATGTACTTCATTTGGATGACTTCTGGTTTCATCCAAACTGCGGGATACTTGCCCGAGATATCAACCTTTTTTTCCGGGTTAATACCTTGTCTTGTAACTAGTTTCTCCCATTACCGATATATAGCGCATAGGAGAAATTTTAATCTCGTCAGTTTGAACCTTAGATTTGCACATCGTGGCCTAAGATTCAACTCTCCCTCTTTTACCCCGCAGAGGTCTTTGGGTTGACTTGAAGACTCGGGTTGTGATAGGAGCTTCAACATTCGTTATAGTTTGTACACCTTCGGGGGATGCATCATCTACAACACTTGTGATTATGGTACTTGAATCCATAACCTCCGGGTTAGAGCCCGTACTCTCTCGGCCTCTTTTTGCACCGTAGGAGATACGGCTGGAAGAGAGGCCCTTGCAGCGCTAAGAACAATTGTCCTTGGCGGAACTGGCATGCTCGTATTTGACTAGAAATGGATTTGGTCACTGTTGAAGTCGTCCAACAACTTCACGCATTGAGACATAACGTCCCAAAATCTCGTTCTAGACTCTCCAGGTTTTCCCGAGATGTCTTACTCGTTTAAGGACCTCATCAAAGCAATGTGTCCTTCCATCTCGTGTCAAGAAATCTGCAAGAATATTTTCATGAGATTTTATAATGACAATATCATAATCATAATATTGACATTCACTTGCCATCTAATAATCGAGCCTTTTCTCGGTTTTGATTCAATTTTGTTTTTTTAAAAGCCTTGACACTTGAATTATCAATTTTTAAAGTAAACTTTTTAGCCAGTAAAAATAGAGGCCATTTTTTAAAAGCCTTTTTGACTGCAAATAATTCTTTCTCGTTGATATGCCATCTGTTTGCTTCACTAGGTGTGAATAAACCGCAATATCTGCATGGCACTTCCTCATTTGATGTGACCTTAATAAGAACCCGCCCACCAATCATCAGCATCCGTGTAAAGAACCGATTCGTCCTCGTCTTGGGAATCGCAAGTTAGGAAGCTTTTTACAAACTTCTTTAAGTTGCTTAATTCTTCTTGATGTTCTTCTTCCCATTTGAATATTGCATCTTTTTTAAGCAATGGGCTAAACACCTTCGTAATATGCAGATTGTTAATGAACATCCCAGCAAAATTAACAACTCCAAGAAAACTCTGAAGCTGCTTCTTGTCTTTCAGTGTATCTGGAAATCCCTGTATCTTTTCCACAATATGATTCTGTAGAATAATTCTAGATTCATCGATTTCAATTCCGAGGAATTCAATATGTCTTGTTGCGATCACCGCCTTCTTCTCTGAAAGCACTAATCCTTCTTTGTGACAAACATCTGAAAATATCTCCAAATGTTTGAGATGCTCCTTCATGTTCTTTGATGCGATAAGTATGTCATCAATATATACGAACATGAAACTAAAATAATCTTTGAAGAGATTATCCATTTTTCTTTGATATATTTGGGGTGCGTTAGCCAATCCCATAGGCATCACGTTCCAAATATAGTGTCCCCTGTGGTGTAGAGAAGTCAGTAAACTTCTTACTTTCTTTCCTCCATCTTAATCGGTAGAATCCGGACTTGCAATCGAACTTTGAGAATATCTTAGCACCTTTGATGCGATTAACGGATGTTCTCTACTTGGGATATAGTATCGTCGAATTCCAAAATGTTATTAATCCCCTTGTAATAATAACAAGTCTTGGCTTTCCTCTTTTTGATTTCTCCATGGTTTCGACTAAGAATCTCGGATCTTTGTATGGAGAAACTCCTGGTGAAATCAACTTAAGGTCAAGATGTTCCTTAAGTATTTTTCGCATATCCTCCCGATCCTCCTGGTTCATAAGGATTGATTTGAATCTCACAAACTCGTACTCCTTTAGGGTTTAACCTTTAAGGATGCTTTGAGCTCATTCTTGTCCCACCATGCCAAAGGATCTTCATTATAATTCCTTTGGATTTTCTTCTTGATATCCTCAAGTGATATTTGTTCTTCAATGGTTACGTCACTCTGTGGATTCTCCATTAGGCTCACCATCAATTCAAAGAATAACCTGGAGTAACTCGTTCTTCTTCCTTGCACTGACGAATGAATACAAGTTATTATCCCAAAGCTTCTTATCCTTTCGAGAACCGAATTGTCTATAGGATAATAAAGCTTCACCAAATTTCCTTCGATCCGCCATTTTTGGATTTTGAGTTTGGCTTCATCAACACACTTCTTTGCGAAAATTAATAGGCATTTTTCTCGTAAAATGCTTCCCATGATCTACGGACAATGATCTTATGATCACATAAGGTTGTGAAAATAAGTCTTCTTGTCTCGTTCTCTGTGTAAATCACTTGAATGTTTGTAGGAAGTTGTTTCCTAGCAAAACATCTCGCACTTTTTGTATCATGGAAATAGATTGGTGGCGTTTTTACTTTGTACCATGGGGTACCGCTGCGCCTCCGATCATGATTTTCGCTTGTTTAATTCCTTTATTAAGGATAAGAATCCTCTTAGAGAAATCTCTTCCCGCAATAGATGGTAAATCTTCTCCAATTTCTTTAGGAAAAACATCCGGAAACTGCAAGTACATATTCCTAACACTGAATTAATATAGGCGGCGAAATACTCGGCCTTATATTCATCATATAACATTCGATAGAAATGTATATGGAGAATGGACTAGTGGTCATCGATTACGTATCTTTTATCGCCCACTGTGAATTCCATTCCTTCTTGTAGTCTTTCCAAGGTTTATGATCCTCAAGAAATTCAATTCCCCAGTATTAATTGCTCGGGATTTTCCTGCTACTCCGAGATAGTTAGCTCAATTTCACCTATCTTGAGGCTTCCTTGATACCTTCCAACTATAGGTTGTTGGAGATGTCTGAGAACATCACAAGGAAAAATATTATCGTTTTTGAGTGATATCGAATATTACTTCAACCTCTCGCCATCATACGGACATTTCGGCTCTCTCTTTGTTTTAAAAACATCGGGATGCGTTGAATCGTACATTTTGTCGCTTTCTTCCCAACGGCCGCTACTCACCATTCTCGTCTGCTTTGGAAAGACATCCTTACAGGCTCAACTCGAGACTTCGACTTTTGTTGAAGTGGTTGATCTTGATTTATCATATCAATCTCTTTTATAGTTGGAGATTCAATGATTTACGGTAGAACCACCCCGACAAAGTCCTCAAAGATTCTTGGGACTTCAATAAATTCCTTTCTCAAGAATACTTCCGAATGATGGGTATTCGAGAGAGCATATGAAATCTTGTATGTGATCGAGTAGGGTGCATTTCTATTCTTTCATCAAATCGACTCTTTTGAAATCTTGATGAAGGGTTAGGACTCTATTAAAATCTCGATCTCCCAAATTGTATGCAATTCTCGGATAGACATTAAATGCTAATTTTCCGCATACAAATTTCTAATGACTCCAAGGCATGAATCCTTGAGATGTGAGATTCGCTTGTCAAAAATAGCAAGATTGAGTGGCGAATCTATTCCTTCATTGAATGTTGCCTTAATAATGACTCTTATGGCTCCAATGTGAATCCATGAGAGTGTATTTGCAACTTATCTTTTAACTCGCTTTTGATCTCTGTATTTCTCTAATATGGACCAAGCTGCATCTCGATCATGTTGTTAGGTAAACTCCATCGGAATGGCAAATTCTCGGTTGTTATCCTGTGAATAATTTGGTGTTTTATTACGAAACCCAATCTTATCCAATGCTTTTTCCATAGCTCCGATTGAAAATCCATCATAGACTTGAAGCTTTGGATCTTCCTTCATGATTCTCATAAGAGTTTTATGAGAAACCGTCGTGTGAGAGAGGAATCGACATATCCTCCTGCTGTCACTGTGAAGAATTTCTTCTTCACTCGATTCTAAGTGAGTCACTTCCATCGTCGAGAATAGATCTCTTCTTCATTGATGCTCTCATCCGAGGGTATATCCTCAAATTGATACACCTGTATAAGATCGATAATAGGCGCCTTCCTCGATTTCTCGGTGTGGCCTCGAACTCTCGACTCCTCGTTTTTTTTTGATTATCCGGGCAATCCGTTGAGATATGCCCTCTTGCTCCGCATGTCCGGCAATTACAGTCTTTGAAGCTTTCATTTGCTCTGGTGTGAGCACGCCTGAAAGTTCTTTCTCCTGGATTTCTTTGGTACTTGCTTGATTAGAACCGATGATGAGGCTCTACCCCCGCCAGTCTTTGGTCTTTGCCCTAATTTATAACCGGGCTTTTTGTTTTGACGAGAACCTTCTAGGTCTCCATGAAGACCTACTTCTTTTTCTATTTGCTTCCTCGGCGGTATGGATGGCTTCGCTCCTTCTTCCTTTTGTGTCGCGCTTGGTTGACCTCCCACAATTGTTGGGATGTCATTATCCACGTAACATAGAGGAACTACTTTGTTAATTCCTCTTAATCTCTTGTAATTCTGTCTGACAGAGTCGCTTGGTAGCACCATTCGAGATAACTTGGCCTTTAGGAAAGACATTTTTTAAGCCCCACGGTTTCTACTTGACTCCATCATTGTATTCCCGATAAGCATTTCTCTCCCGGGGACTTGGAATCTTGGCAAAGAATAGGCATGCAACTTCCTTTTCTTCAATCTTGGATTTCCACCAGGTATTCGGTGAACAACTTGATATATTCGTCAATATGACAAATATCATATAACTCAAGGCTATAGAGGGCTTGTTTATATCTCTTTCTTTTTCATCCTCTAATCCTCAAAATAACTTTGTCCGACGATTTGGATTTTGAATAGTTTTGCCATACCATCGACAATTCCTTTAAGTGATTCCCCTGATGTGACCGAACCTTTCATACTAGCATCGGTCATATCCCAGACAATCTTCATCGATTCTTCAAGAGTCATTTCAAGGAGTAAAATGAATGAATCCTTTGTAAGATCGAGGGTTCTCTTTGAAATTCTCATAGTCAAGCCCATTCATCAATGAGAACTTCTCTATTTTTAAAATCGGGATATCCAGATTTAACATCAACTCATATGGATGTATTGGGTCGAGGTGCTATCTTCCATAAGGCGTCGATAAACATTCGGCCTTCCAAGAGGTTGTCCGGTTCCCACAAGTGGGTTTCGACCTTTGTCCCGAAAGTGGATCACTCCCGGTCGTGAAATCCCCCTAAAGCATGTGGCTTCCTCTTGTCCCGAGCTCCATGATTCGAACCCGTACTTTCTTCGACGTTAGGATTAGCGGTGGCGGTGGTGGTGGAATTGCTCTACCTTGTGGATCATAGGTAACCAAAGTTGATCCATCACTGCGTTCATCTTTAAATCTACAATACCCAATCCCGCGAAGGATTACGCGGTCATGTAGATCTTTAAGATTCATCTTTTCCATATCCATCTTTTTAATTTTTGATGGATTTTCCTTTGATTAGAGCAATGAGCTTCTCCCATGTGTCATCTTTCGTATAACTTCGGTTGGTTTCCTTTTTGGTGTAAATAGGGTATCGTTAAAAATCTATACGATTCTTTCCTCCGGAAGAACTTGAGTACATCCTCTAGATTCTTGACTCGTTTCGAATATCATGAAGGAGTTCAAGAGTTTCCTTCGATATTTCACCATCGTCTCCATCAGTTGGATCTAATGAACTTGTGTTGGTAGATGAATATGGCGGTTGCCATTATTCTCGCACCGTCTTCGGACTTCTCTAAGATCTTCGGAGAACTTAGATTTATGCGGGAAGTATCTCGTTCCACTCGGGTACTCCATCATGAATCATTGTTCGATGGGAATTTTCATGAACCGTTTCTTGAAGGTTCATCAAGTGAACATATAGTGTATGGTTAAGCATCGAATCGCTATAATATTCTCGCTCGCATTTTTGCATTGCCTTAAGGTTTCCCGTCGGCTCCTGTTTCTTTTTCTTCATGTTGGTATTCCCAAAATGAAACCTGGTCAAGGTGTTCTTGTGCATACATCGTCAATATTTGACGATATGTCCTATAAGGGGTACATCTCGGACATCGGTCCGGATCCATATTCTCGGAGAAATTCTCCTCACCAATTGTTAATTACATAAATCTAATAAATATTACAAAAAGTTCTTAATAAACCTGGGCTCTGATACCATTTTACGCAAGACACTTAGTCAAATAAGCCATATGTATGAATAAGGGTATAATTGGTATTATGAAAATATGCAATTATTCCGCTAGACCAATTTTGCATCAACTCAAGACTTATAGGACACCAATTGCTTCGGTATAAAACTTGTAGGACTAATTTTGCAGAACGTTATAAACTTACAGGGCATATTTTGCAAAACTTAATAAACATACAGGGCATATTTTGCAAACCCAATAATAAAAGTCCTAAAATGCAATTTACCACAAGTTACAGGATATTTTCTGCAATTAAGCCTTTGGCCATAACTCTCTCTACAAAATTGATATTAAGCTGATTCAAGTGGCTATGGAAAGCTAAGAGATAGGGCTACAACTTTGATGAAGGGAGCAAAAGCAAATTCGGACATTTCTTTGGCCTGCGCGGCTTGGCCAGGCTACGGCGCCCGTGGGCGGACAAAACAATGAAAGTCCAATTTTTGGATCTAAAAGGAGGGTACTATAAATAGATACATGGTAGGCTTGATCTAGGGCATGGAGGACACTTGGGGATGAAAACCAACACCACCAAGACACAAGGAAAGAGTTGGGGAAGAGGATTGAAGACATTTATCATCTAGAAATAGATAATATTCTTCTTTAATATCTTTAATTCTTTTTTTGTTGTTTCTTGTATATCATTTGAGATGCATTCTCATTTGATTATGGGTATTTGTATTTTCATCATGAGCTAAACTTTATAATTCTAGAGGGATGATGTAATCTATGTTTGAACTTATGTTTTGATATTGTGGTTTGTCAATCTAGATTTCCCAATTTATTTGTGCTATTTGGATTTATTGCTTCTAAATTACTTGATTAATAATTTAGAGTGTTTGGTGTATTTGATTTGACACTTGAGAGAGGTAATTGAATACATGGCCTTGAAATATCATAACCTAGGATTTCATAGAATTGAGAGATTTGTGAATCCTTTGAAGTCATCAACCAAGATTCATAGTTTTTATTGAGATTTCAATTGGTGATTTTTATAGAGATATTGATTTCCCAATTGTGATCTAAAATCATTTGGCACTCGAGAGAGGAAATGATTATTGTAGAAATCTAGACTTATAAATTGGTAATTTGTGATTGGTATACCATATTGATAATATAAGGGAAAACTAGATTCATCACACCTCTAGAATTCATTATCCCATAAACTTAGATGTTTAGATTTTGATTAGTTACATCTAGTTGTTTTTATTTATAAATTGAGATATCCACCTATTATTGATCTATCAAATATAGCATAGGTAATTTATACTTGGTACTTATACACGCATTCCCTGTGGATACGACAACCCTACTCATATCACTATATTAAAACTTGACACCGTAGACTTGCGGTTAGAAAATTCTCTAACAAGTTTTTGGCGCCGTTGCCGGGAAATGTATTTTGTGTGATATCAAGGTTGATTGCCTAGTTGTAATTTGACTATTTTTTTTGTTGTTTTTGTTTTTTTCTTTTATTGTTTTAATTTTGTGTAATTTTTTAGGCACATCGTTGGATGGAATTATAATGTATGCACATACGTGGCCAACCGATGATGCTTCTGGGATTTTTGGAAGTCAAAGCGTGAACAATTTTGTTCCTTATTATCCACCTCAAGAAAATGTATGGGCCCAAAATATGGCAAATCATGAAACCTTTCATCAGCCACAAGAACAATTGTCTAGCTTGGAAGAAACACTTTATCAATTTCCAGATGATTGTGAGGCAAGAAGACGACAAGATGAGATAAAACGTCGGTCCGAGTTGGAAGAAAATCTTGTTGAGTTTATCGAAGAGTGTAAGATAAGAAATCGAGAAAGTGATGATAGATTACTACAAACCGAGGCAACATTCAACAAATTGAGATTACATGTCAAAATATGTCAAAGTTACTCCAACAAATGATTGACCAACTTAATAATGAAGAGTCGTCATCATTCTTGGGACCTGGTGAAATAGAAAATCATGAACATGAATTGCCCATTATGAAAAAGGTGGACATTTTTCAAAATTTGGAGGAGACTTTTGAAGAGTGCAATCCGATCTTACAAGAGGAGGAGCCACGTCAAATTAACTCAGGGAGTATCTCTATCTCTCACTCAATTGAAAATCCTCATATTGACAAAAATATGTGCACTCTAGATGTAAGCTTCAATATAAATGTATCAAATTTTAAGAAGCATACACTTGAAGAAACAATGTTTGAAAATGGTGATCAATTCACATGTTCTACAGATTTCATGATATTTAATGTGAGTAAAGATAGAAATATCTTTACTATGATTGATAAACCATTTTTCATCATTAGGAACACATTTTTTGATTTCCAAAAGACCATCAACATTTTGATCCTTAATCATCCACGTCTTACATACACTAAAAGATTGCCCATACTATTGGAAAATACAAAGGCGTGGCATGATCGACACTTGTTTTTGGATCCCGGTTGAGTAAAACAAAAGTCTGGCTAAAGACTTTAAATTTAGCGCCTCTTGGAAGGCAACCCAAGCTCATTTTACTTGCTTTCATAGTTAGATTAGTTAGAATGTTTGTGTTTTATTAGTAGTAGTCATGTTGCATCTCACCCCTATCCCTTTTGCATGCTCATTACGCGATTCTTGTAAAATTATGTACAAAAGGTGCTTATTGTGATATAATTTGGATTGGTATTGAAATTTCGGGCATAATTGGTTATATAAATTGCCTCCATATCCTTATTCTCTATCTATGCCCACCATGTATTTGATAAAATGCCTCGGTGAGAAATTTAACACTTTTGCATACCCTTCTTGGTTTATTGTTGGGAGTTCACATATTGATTACAATTATATGACATTAATGTCTCCCATGGTCTTCGTATGATATTGTGGTACTTTACCCCATTGCTCGTTTCCACGTGTTTGGTTTTGTTTGACAGGTTGGTATTGTGCCTCCTAAATCATAGAAAGGCAAGGAAAAAGCGATCGGCCCTATGGAGTGCTACCAATTGGCCCTGTTGCTTCTCTTTCACCCCACGATTCTGACGAGGAGTTTCACCTCCTCCATTGAGGACAATGGTTATATTAAGTTTGGGGGAGTGGTAATACCTTTTTTTGTTTGTGATCCTACTTTCTTCGGGTTTTTTTAGTTGTTAAAAAAAATGCCGAGTCCCTATATATTTGCTTTGAGTTGAGTCAAGTCGAGTCATTTGTTGAACTGTAGAACTGCATGACTAAGTGAATTTGTCGAATATGAGTTAAACAGTCAAAAGAGCATGTGTTTGAGCGGTGATCTATGTTTCGTTCCATTAATTCCATCTACATGCATAATTCAGTTGATTTATTTGAAAATGATTTATGAAGTTGAGTGTTTCTTGTATGATCCCACCAGATTCTAGAACTTGTCTGATCACTAGTCGAGGCGAAATCCTAGGTGAAGTAACATTAAGGAAATGATTTAGGCCATCTTTGAACAAGCTAGAGCCAAAAATGCCTACCTTTATATTATATATTTTCACTAGTGTCCCCTTTGAGCCTGTTAAACATGTTCTTTGGCAACAAATCTTATACCTTGAGCCTACATGTGAAAATCATAATTACCCATCCCTCATACACACAAAATGTTGAAGGTTGATGAGGGTATGATAAGTAGGGTATATGTTCACTTGCATGAAGTTGCCGAGAAAAAAAAAACAAAATATGAACCCTCATGTATAAAAATATGCAAAAGAATAAGTTTGGGGGTTTCGAAAAAAAATCCAGTGAATTTAGGCTCATAAAAGGAGAACAACGGAGAATTCAACAAAAGTGAAGGTAGCTATTTTGTTTGGCAATGGTGATTTGAAGTGATAATTGTGTGTTTGGGTGAGTTGAGCCACTTAATCCTATATTTTCCTACCTTACCCTAAGCCCACATTACAAGCCTTGAAAGTCCTATTGATCCTTGTGTTACATTAACCTACATTAGTGGAGATTAGTGTGAATGACAAGCTTATGGAATCCAGTAAGCATTTTATCTGGATATTCAGAAAGTGGATCATTTTGATAACACTTGATTGCGTGAATCTATTTGAATAAGGTAAACGGAGTTGGCATGTACATTCCACACTTTTGATCACAATGTTAAAATGCATGTTTGATTGGTAGTGAAACGAGTATTGAGACAAATGATTTTAGTCGTGAAGTTTTGCAGTTAGTCGGGTCGAATAAGTTTTCTATATTTTTGTGTCTTGGATACTTCGTATTCTTCAAGAGTTTGTAATTGCTTGAGGACAAACAATATTCTAAGTTTGGGGGTATTTGTTCACTTGGTTTTATACCATTGATTTGGGCTTATAGACTTGAGTTTTGTGTTATTTTTGAGTATTTTGAGTTGTTTTTATTATATCTCATAGGTTAGGCATTAAATTCCGTTGTTTCGAGTCATTTGAGTGGCCAAGCCATGTTGAGGGCCAATTATATTGAGTCTAGAGTCATTGTAATGAGTCGTGTGTCAAAAGACGCAAGGATGATCAAACAACGAGAGATTGATTGGAAGAAATGCCCAAACGCATATGAAATTTCCATCACTGGCAGGGTTTCGTATTTTGGCCATAACTCTCTCTACAAAATTGATATTAAGCTGATGCAAGTGGCTATGGAAAGCTAAGAGATAGGGCTACAACTTTCATGAAGGGAGCAAAAGCAAATTCGGGCATTTTCTGGGGGCGCTGCAACGCCCAAGGCCGGGGGCTACAGCGCCCGTGGGTGGACAAAACAATGAAAGTCCGGTTTTTGGATCTAAAAGGAGGGTACTATAAATAGATACATGGGAGGCTTGATCTAGGGCATGGAGGACACTTGGGGATGAAAACCAACACCACCAAGACACAATGGAAGAGTTGGGGAAGTGGATTGAAGACATTTATCATCTAGAAATAGATAAGATTCTTCTTTAATCTCTTTAATTCTTTTTTTGTTGTTTCTTGTATATCATTTGAGATGCATTCTCATTTGATTATGGGTATTTGTATTTTCATCATGAGCTAAACTTTATAATTCTAGAGGGATGATGTAATCTATGTTTGAACTTATGTTTTGATATTGTGGTTTGTCAATCTAGATTTCCCAATCTATTTGTGCTATTTGAATTTATTGCTTCTAAATTACTTGATCAATAATTTAGAGTGTTTGGTGTATTTGATTTGACACTTGAGAGAGGTAATTGAATACATGGCCTTGAAATAGCATAGCCTAGGATTTCATAGAATTGAGAGATTTGTGAATCCTTTGAAGTCATCAACCAAGATTCATAGTTTTTATTGAGATTTCAATTGGTGATTTTTATAGATATTGATTTCCCAATGTGATCTAAAATCATTTGGCACTCAAGAGAGGAAATGATTATTGAGAAATCTAGACTTATAAATTGGTAATTTGTGATTGGTATACCATATTGATAATATAAGGGAAAACTAGATTCATCACACCTCTAGAATTCATTATCCCATAAACTTAGATGTTTAGATTTTGATTAGTTACATCTAGTTATTTTTATTTATAAATTGAGATATCCACCTATTATTGATCTGTCAAATATAACATAGGTAATTTATACTTGGTACTTATACACGCATTCCCTGTGGATACGACAACCCTACTCATATCACTATATTAAAACTTGACACCGTAGACTTGCGGTTAGAAAATTCTCTAACACTGGTTCATTAATTAGAGGGATAATTACAAAAACAACCCACAAGAACACTAACAAGGATATCTTGCTTTAGATGATAGAAACAAATTCTATATTACAGCTCTATTTGAAGTATACAATTTTGAAGTGCATGTGTAATCAAGAATAAAGCCTAGTACTCAAGATGTGCAAGTGAAAGACTTAGGCTTATGAAAGTGAAGAACAAGGGTGTGCACGGTCCGGTCCGGTCCGGAGATTTAGAAATTTCCAGAACCATCCCGAAGTTCGGAGATCCCAAATTTAAATCTCCAGAACCGAACCATAATAAAAAATCTCCGTCCCGAAAGTTCGGTACGGTTCGGGACGGAGATTCGGTTCTAATGGGACGGTATAGAACGGTTCGGGATGGTTCGGAGAAACGGAGATTAAAATATTTCACAAATAAGACACACAAAAAATGTGAAAAGAAAAACCAGTGTAAAAATCATTAAACGGTTATACTTCCAATCTTTTCTTTAGTGCAATTTCAAAAATACATACTAAAACTATTAGTACTATACGAGTTTAACTTTTTGATATTTTATTATTTTATATTTAACTTGTACATAAAATTTCTTTAATTCATATTTAATCTTTTTGATTTTTCTTTTTGGATTTTAACATAATATGTTTCAGATATTGTGTTATTCGTAATAGTAGTAAAAGTGTAGAATCTCAACGAATGACAAATTTAGTAGTCTCTATTACACAATAATATTATATAATCTTGGCACATTGCCATGGGCTCTTGACTTAAGAAAAATTTAATTGACTAATAACTTTGATAAACTAATATGAAACAAAAATCTATAGTTTCAATGTCTTAATTTCTTGTTAGACGATTACTCTAGTTTATGTGCAATGTACTAATCATTTAACTAATTTTAATTCAATTAATTTTCTTGATTAGAGGATGAGTCTAGTTATGATCCTTAATGAGAAAAAATCATCAAATTTAAACATTTTCTACAAATCAAATATGATTTTATAGTTTCATTTATTGGTTCATTTAAATAAATTAATATGACGTAACTGTTAGTGAATTAAATATATATTCAATTATTCATTTGATATATTGATAAAATATGCCAAATTTTTAATTTGATAATTTTTAGTATTATATAGTATTGAATTTCAAAAGAATGTTTAGTTAATTCAATATCAAAATATAAATAAGATAAAAATATTATATATGTATATATAAAAATTATTTTAAAATTAGTTCTAGTTTCGGATATTCGGTTCGGTACGATTCTCGGTATGGATATTTGAAAAATCTTCAGAATCGTACCATGTAAATTTTCGGGACGGTTCGGTTCGGAGAAAGTCAAAAAGTCAACGGATATTTTCGGTTCGGATATCGGTTCGGGTTCGGTGATCTCCAAGTCCCATGCACACCTCTATCATCCAGGTAGCAGCTGGTTCATTAATTAGAGGGATAATTACAAAAACAACCCACAAGAACACTAACAATGATATCTTGCTTTGGATGATAGAAACAAATTCAAGATTACAACTCGATTTGAAGTATACAATTTTGAAGTGCAAGTGTAATCAAGAATAAAGCCTAGTACTCAAGATGTACAAGTGAAAGACTTAGGCTTATGAAAGTGAAGAACAAGAGTTTTACTTGTGTTTGTATTGCTTGTGTTGTTATGTCTTGTTGCTTCAATCCTTCATTTATTTATAAGAGAGGTCTTGGATTTGATTTACAGACATAGGCTCCTCCTTGGAGATTGAAATCTACAAAAAAATTCAAATCAAATGGAGATTATAGTTGTTAGAAATCAATTCCTTAAAATCATGAAAAGTTGTATGCATTACTCAGCGGATAGTTTCTTTGATAAAACATTAGTCGACCGGTTGAACACAAATGAAATAATTCTAATATAACTTGAAAATAACCCTGTTGGACCGGTCCAAGGGGGGTTGGACTAGTCGACCTCCTGTTCGACCGGTCCAACCCCATGGTGACCGGTAGTCCAACACCCTGAAAAACGAATACAGAGAGTTTGACAAAAAATAAATCTCCCCAGGCACCTGTCGACCTCCTGGGGATTTTCGTACGTCTCGTTTCTGTTTCATAAATTAAACTTTCAGGCACGGGTTGCCTTCTAGGGCGATCGGTTGAACACGAGACGTAAGTGTTGTCCAATTTTTGTCAAAATTAAACTTTAAGAAATACTCCGAAAAATTAGTAAAAACATTTTAAATCGATTGAGAGTATTTGAACAACATTTAGGGACATTGTTTTGGTAAAACTTAGTTAAATAAATTCATCAAAATTACGATAAAAATATTTATCTAACAAACTCCCCCTTTTTATGATTACAAACCAAAACAATTTTAAGAGGTCGATTTTGAAAATAAAACAAATTTTTCCGGTCTAAAGTAACTATCCATTTTGAGCGACACTTTTCATGCAAAAGAATCATAAGGATGGGAGTAAAAATATTTCAAAACTTTTTGTAAAAGGTCCCCCTATCAACATGCACAACAAGAGTAATTGTAGAAGAAAACTACTAAAAGCTATAAGCTCAACTTTTACACTTTGAGCTAAGATATCAAGAGCTTAGAAGCTCCCCCTGTCAAAAAGAAATCATTAGGCATGTATAAAAGTCCATAATCCATCCATGGGATTAAGTTATATTCTCAGCTTTTGGCTTTTTCATCCATAGTTTTTCGCGAGCTTTTTCTAGCTTCTTTGAGCTTATGAGCTTATTTCATGTTTCTCCTCCTTTGGAATCATCAAAAAGAATGTTAGCACGATAAAAACATCATATAACCATATCAAAGTGTGCAATTCAACCGAATGATCGAGCTTTTGAGCATAAAGCTTAAAATTCCAAATAATAAGGAAATATTCGAGAAGATGATTTGTAAAAGCTCATATGAATAACAAAACATGATCTCTATAAACTGATAAGACTTTTGAAATCAAGAGAATCATGTTTGGAATGAAATTTCATTGAAACATTTTGTCGAATACTTGGCATGCATAGAATAAAAACGAAGATATACATAACGCTTGTAAATGTAATCAAACCCAAAAATTCATCACCAAATGCAATGCTATAAAAATTATCCATCAACAATCTACATGCCCAACACAATGATACAACAATTTCATTGAAATACCCAAATATAAACATTTTCTCAAGTGTTCTACCCAATTGAGATTAAAAAGGAATTAAACTTACCAATTAATCAGAGACGTCGGGCAATAATGATGAGATACCAATAATATAAGTAAAAAAAATATAGAATTTACAAGAAAGAAATCATTTGGAGTGAATTGTGTGTGAAATTTGCAAAGGGGTGCGAAAGTAGTGAAAATTATGAAAAATAACGAAGTTTGAGAACAAAGACTGCCTTAACCAAAAATTGGCCTAGGTCGACCGGTCCAAGGGGTGGTCGACCGGTCCAGGCCCTTGGTCGGACGGTCAACCCCCTTGGTCATCCGGTCTGTGGAGCAAATTTTCAGTCTCTGTCCAAATTTTGAGTAAAAAATTCAATTTTCACCTCTACGTTTTAAAAGCGCACAAAATACAAACATAGACCTTATTCGATATGCATTATGCCTAAACAAGCTCGAATTAAAGCAAAAGACTCGACGGTTAGCGGTTTTGTAAAAATATCCGCGAGTTGATCTTGAGACGGAATGAAACACATCTCAATTTTTTGTTTGGAAATGCAATCTCTTAGAAAATGATGACGAACCTCAATATGTTTAGTTCGGTTATGATGAACCGGGTTTTGAGCAATATTTATAGCGGACGTTTTATCACAAAAAATTGGAGCATTTTCAAAAAGAACATTTGTAATCCGCTAAGGTTTGTTTCATCCAAAGCAATTGAGTGCAACAAAAGGCCATGGAAATGTATTCGGCTTCGACCGTAGATAAGGATGCACAATTTTGCTTTTTCAAAAACCAAGATATGAGGCAATCGCCTAAAAATTGACATGATCCGGAGGTGATTTTGCGATCATCAATATTTTCCGCATAGTCCGAATGACCATATCCTTTAAGAGAATTGTTTTTGTTATTTGGATAAAATAAACCATATGAAATAATGTCTTTTATATATTGAAAAATCCTTTTAACGACACTAATATGATATTCTTTGAAATTGCTTTAAAAACGAGCACATAGGCATACATCATGAAGAATATCGGGTCTACTTTCGGTTAAATAAAGTAAACTACCAATTATACCTCGATATTTTGATTCATCAACCGACTTGTCTTTTTCATCCTTGTTGAGCTTGACATTTGTTGCCATAGGAGTAGTGACGATTCTTCCTTCTTCAATTCCGAACTTATTTAGGAGTTCTTTGGTATACTTTAATTGTGATATGTAGATATCTTCTTGACTTTGCTTAATTTGGAGTCCAAGGAAGAAATGGAGCTCCCCCATCATACTCGAATTCACCTTGCATTAACTTGGAAAATTTCCTGCCTTATTTCGAACAATATTGCCTTGATCATCGAGTTTGTTCCGGAATACCCATTTTGTTCCAATAATTATTTGTGAAGAAGGACAAGGTACCAATTCCCAAACATCATTCATTTCGAATTGATTCAAATCCTCTTGCATTTCTAAAAACCAATCCTCATCTTCAATTGCTTCCTTTGCATTTTTAGGCTCTTTTTGAGAGATAAGAGTTTTTTCGGCAAATTTCCTTCTGGTCATTACCTTGTCTAGAGGGTCCCTAATTATGATATTTTTAGGATGATCTCCTTTGAATTTTAGAGCTACGGGGAGATCCAAATTATCACCTTTTCTTCTTGTGGAATATTTGAAGTTGAAGGTTGATCATTTGATGTACAAGGTTGATCATTTTGAGCATCACTTGGAATAATTGGTTCAATATCATCTTCCTCATCACTTTCATCATTGGGTATCCTTTCAACACCCGAAGCTTCATTGAATTTGACGTGAATAGATTCTTCAACCACCATGCTAGTCTTATTGTAAACCCGATATGCGTTGCTCTTAGTAGAGTATCCCATAAATATTCCTTCATCGGCCTTAGGATCAAGTTTGTCCAATTGATCCTTAGTATTCAAAATAAAACACTTACACCCAAATATTTTGAAGTAACTAATATTTGGAGTTCTTCCTTTTCAAAGCTCATATGATGTTTTATTTAACTTAGGACAAAAGTAAACATGATTAATAACATAGCATGCGCTACTTACGGCTTCGGCCCAAAAATAATTTGGAAGAGAAAATTCATTGAGCATTGACCGGCTCATTTCTTGAAGAGTCCGATTCTTCCTTTCGGCTACTCCATTTTGTTGTGGTGTTCTTGAAGCTGAAAAATTATGAGCATATCCCTTAGTTTCACACAAGACTTTAAATTCACCATCAAATTCACCGCCTCGATCACTTCGAACAGACTTAATGGTATCTTCCTTTTCATTTTCAATAAGTTTACATAACTTAGCAAACTCAAAAACGGCATCACTTTTATTGGCAAGAAAAATAGCCCAAGTATATCTAGAATAATCATTGACTATAACGAAGTGTAATGTTTTCCACTTAGACTAGTCGTACCAATATCCCCGTACAAATCACGATGAAGTAATTGTAGAGGCTTGGTTGTGTAAATTTCATTTTTGGGCTTAAAACTACTTATAACTAATTTGTTCTTTTGACAAGTGTCACATAAGCCAATATTTTCAAAACTCAATTTGGGTAGTCCTTTTACATGTTGGTTTTTGTAAATATTTTGCAAATTTTTGATTCCAACATGTCCAAGTCGCCTATGCCATAAACTAGTTAAATCATTATTGGCGACAAGACAAGAAACATTTTGACTAACAAAATCATTTGTACAAATTTTGTAAAAATTGCCTTTTTTATTTGCTTCACAAATAATTTTATCATTTTTAAGAATAAGACATTTTTCTTTATGAAAACAACATTATAATTTGAATCACAAAGTTGGCTAACACTTATCAAATTAAACTTAAGCCCTTCAACTAATAAAACATTACTAAGAGAGAAAGAAGAATTACCAATTTCTCCATTTCCAAGAATTCTTCCCTTGCCATTCCTGAACATAATCACACATTCTTCTTGGAGCTTGATGTTGGTAAAAAGATCTCTCTTGCCAGTCATGTGGCATGAACACCCACTGTCCACGAGCCATTTTGAATCTTCAGTAATGGTTATAGCCCCTAGCACTTACAAATGAATCATTTTCAGGTACCCTATAATTTTGGGGTCCATGGGGGTTAGGTTTGAGACCTTTGGGTCTCCAAAAATAGCTAAAGTTGTTTTACAATTTACAATCATTTGCATAGTGTCCATTTTTACCACAATAAAAATAAATAAAATTATTAGGACTACTAGCACGTATAAAAGTCGGACCTTGGTCATTTTTCTTAGAAACATTTTGAAAAGGTTTATAGCCAAGTCATAATTTAGAATGCTCACTTTTTTGTGCATCAAGAATTTGTGTAACCTTATCCATGCTTAAATTAAAACGATGCACATCCTTTTTCAAAATTTCAATCTCTTTTGTGAGCATTTATTTTTCGGAATCAAGAGCATGCATTTTAGTAATAGTAATAGCGTGAGCACGATCAAGTGATTCATAAGAAGTAAATAATTGTTTTTTCCAATTTGAGCTCTTTAAACTAATTTTTCAAAAGTTTGTATTTACATATCATATCTCTAAATTCATTTTGGAGTTCATCATAATCACATTGAAATTCATCAACTAAAGAAGAGGATGAAGAGTTAGAGCGTATCTCGTTGTTTTCATTGTCTGTGGCCATGAGACCATGTTCGACTTCTTCTTCCTCGTCGGATGTGGCAAGTAGCTCATCCCAAGTTTTTGCTTCCGCATTAGAGCTTTCTTCTTGGGAAAAGGCTTTTTCTTCTTTTGATGATCCTCTGCTAATTTTGGGCAATCAGCTATGTAGTGTCCGGGTTTCCCGCATTTGAAACACGAGTTATCTCTTGATTTTCTTGCCTTATTTTTATTCACAAATCTGGCAAATTTTCGAACAAGAGCGGCCGTCTCCTCATCATCTTCGTCACTACCATAATATGAAATATTAGAAGAAGATGCTATATAAGCCTTTAGGAATAATTTGCATACTCGATTGAGAGGTGGATGGTTTGAAATTTTCCTCTCTTTAAGATATACTTTGTAGATGAGGAGGTTCCCAATGAGCTCATCGAATTTGAGTGTTTCGAGATTTTGAGCTTCCGTGATTGCCATCACTTTTTCCGACCATGAACTCGGGAGAGCATTTAGAGCTTTGGCGACTTTGTCTTCTTCGGATGTGACTTTCCCAAGTGCCACAAGAGGATTGACTATGTTGTCAAGCCTTTTCACCATCTTTGAAATATTTTCTCCATCAAGCATAATGAAGTTTTCGAAATCTTTCATGATTTTAACTTGACTTTCTTTGTACCCTCATAGATGGTTTCCAATTTTTTCCAAACTTCATGTGTGGATCTAATGCCTCTAATACGATTATAATCGGTGGAGGTAAGAGAATAATGTAAAACATTTAATGCCTTACCGTTTAGAGAAAACAACTTCTTGTCATTATCGTCAAATTCCTTGAAGGTTTTGAGAACCGAGGTGCCATCCTCCAATTTCTTGGTTGGTTGAGCTATCCCTTCAATAACTGCATTCCATATATTGAACCCGCACCCTTGTAAGAAGCACTCCATTCGGTCTTTCCAAAAAGCATAATTGTTGGCGTCGAATAGTGGTGGCTTGTTGGTGGAGATGCCGGTGGTGAGGTAGCTTTCACTCGTAGCCATAGATCTTTTCTCTTTACTCGCAATGAAGAAACGAGTTTGCTAAAACGTTTGGCTTTGATACCACTTGTTAGTCCAAGTGGCTGCGATTATCTAGAGGGGGAGGTGAATACATTATGCCGATTTTTCCGATTTGACCCTCTTTTCCGAATGTAGAAACAATAACAAGAATGTAAATGCGGGAAAATAAACAACACTCGATGATTTAGAGAAGTTCAACCCCCTAGGGCCTAATCTTCTACCACCCCGGTATATCTGAAGTGGATTTCAAAAAAAAAAAGAAATTTTATTAATAGCACCAAACTATTACACTTTCACCTTGAAGAGCACCACACTCTTCTTACAATACCACCAAGAAGATTACCACAATCTTCTTACACCTATGAAGAGTACCACACTCTTCAACACCTAAAATCACCCAAGTGTGCTCTTACCACAAGAACACTAACAAGGATATCTTGCTTTGGATGATAGAAAAAAATTCAAGATTACAACTCGATATGAAGTATACAATTTTGAAGTGCAAGTGTAATCAAGAATAAAGTCTAGTACTCAAGTTGTGCAAGTGAAAGACTTAGGCTTATTACAACAAGAATATGAAAGTGAAGAACAAGAGTTTTGCTTGTGTTTGTATTGCTTGTGTTGTTATCTCTTGTTGCTTCAATCCTTCATCTATTTATAGGAGATGTAATGAATTTGATTTTCAGACATAGGCTCCTCCTTGGATATTGAAATCTATAAAAAAATGCAAATCAAATGGAGATTATAGCTGTTAGAAATCAATCCCTTAAAATCATAAAGTGTTGTCTGCTGCTCAACGGATAGTTTGTTGATAAAACATTAGGTCGACCGGTTGAACACAAATGAAAGAATTCGAATATAACCCTGTTGGACCAGTCCAAGGGGGGTTGGACCAGTCGACCTCCTGTTCGATCGGTCCACCCCCATGGTGACCGGTCCAATGCCCTGAAAAACAAATACAGAGAGTTTGACAAAAAATAAATCTCCCCATGCACCGGTTGACAAAGTGGTCGATCTCCTGGGGATTTTCGTACGTCTCGTTTCTTTTTCAGAAATCAAACTTTTAAGCACGGGTTGCCTTCTAGGGTGATTGGTTGAACATGAGACATGAGTGTTTCCAATATTTGTCAAAAAAAAACACAAAGAAATACTCCAAAAAATTAGTAAAAACATTTTAAATCGATTAGGAGTATTTGAACAACATTTAGGGACATTGTTTTGGTGAAAACATTTATCTAACATGGACGCCCCTTACCAGGTCATGAAGATAGTCCACTTCCTCATAGTAGACGCCCCATCTCCAAACAATTTGATTTTGTGAAGGTTAAGCTTAACCCCATTCGGGCCATCTACTCTGCAGTTCACTTGAAGCTTAAGTTCGTTATAGAATCGGGGGGTAGGAGAGACTGTCAAAGACATCAAGATGACTTGGGAATGCTACGTGGTCACCTTGAAGATGAGCAAGCTACCAACACCAAATGATGAAAACACCACACATCATAAACAACAACTCTCCCTAGACTCCGAGTTATATTAGTATTTTTTATTGTTTTTAGTTCATTTCTGCCCGAGAGTTGTTAAATATTTATTTACATTTCAGTCATGTTTCTGCCTACAGGCATAAAACTTTTCATTATAATGAATAAAAGTGCTTTCACGTTTTCTACTTTGATGCGATGAATGCAGTTAATGGCCACACATGGCCATGGTGCAATTAATGGCCACACATAGCCAAGGTCAATGACCAGTTGAACGCTCTCCTCAACAAACCCCATCTTTTCGGCTAAGGCCCTAGATGGGAGGGGCCTCCTCACAAGGGTCCTCATAAATAATCTCTTACGGCTAAGATCCCGGAGGAGATGGCCTCACTCGGCTAAGACCCTAGGTGGGATGACCCCTTCTGGCTAAGACCTCGGATGGGAAGGTCCTCTTCATGGAGGTCCTAGTAATTTACCTCATCTGGCTAATACCCCTGTAGGTGATGGACTAATCCTGCTAAGCCCCCCGAGTAGGATGACCTCTTCCGACTAAGACCTTGGATCGGAGGGGTCTCCTCATGGAAGTCCTAGTAATTAACCTTTTCGGCTAAGACCCTGGAAGGTATGGCCTCACACTAAGAGCCTAGGTGGGATGACCCCTTCCAGCTAAAACCCCGGATGTGAGGGGCCTCCTCACAAGGAGTCCTAGTAAAAATTCTTTTTCCTTCGGCTAAGACCCCAGAGGAAGGGGCCTCCTCACAACAGTCCCGGTGAATTTTTCTCCTCGATGAAAATGTGCAAGAAAAAGAAGGCAAAAAATGCTAACAGATGTAGAAAAAGATCCAAAGAATAAAGAAATGACTTGGGGAAAATCCAAGGGGAAAGCTCCTTTCGGGCTCTTGAAGGATGCCCCAGGAAACTCAAGAGGGTTCCTCCTCTGAGTTCCGGAAGGTTGCCTTGGGAACCTCATGAGGACGCCCTACTCCAAGTTCTGAAAGGATGTCCCGTGATGTTAAAATGTAATGTAAAATCTAATCTCCCACAATAAGTCATACGCAGATATCACAAGTAAAGCATGACAAAGAAAAACTAATATGCATAAGTAAAATAGAAGAATCATCCAGCCCCACAGGACAAACAAAACATCTTAAGGTCAAGAGGAAGGGAGAAATATTCAAATGCATAAAAAGAAACATCCGAATGCGTAAAGCAAGCACTAAATAGGTGGGCAGAAATCAAAGGCCATCAAGCCAGGAGAATACTATCACTAATCAAGAAGGAGACACATCATCTCTGGCAGCAACATCAGTTTCTCTAGGCTCAACTCCATCACCACCGGTTTCGTCAGGAAGATCTGCTAATACCTCAACCTCTCCCTCTTCCTCACCTGATACATCGTAATCCAGGATGTCGATCAACTCGCTAGAAGCCTTCCCACTTCGCCGTAAAAGTTTCTGGCAATGGCGAACGACTCTGTCAAATTAGACTGAAGACTTCTGCAACAACTACGAGTGATACTCCAGAGAAGCTCTGTAAGCCTCAATCGAGTGGGACCTCTCCTGAGCTAGCATATAGGCGTCGACTGAAGTACGGAGAAGGACCTCGCCCGTCTTAAACCCGTGGTCGAGATGGGCCTTCGCCCACTCAAGCTCCTTTGACAACTCAGACATATTACCACCATGCCATGCCGCATCATCTGTCATGCTCTTCACCTTATCTCGAAGCTGACGGTTCTCTGCCTCAGGCATCTCACCTCAATGGTTTGAAGCCGCAGCGAGGTTTAGGGCCTACAACATAATTTTTACAGGTCTTAGCCAAGTAAAGAGATAAAACATGAAGGATGGGAAGTGGAAGAAACTACGGAACCTTACCCGAGCAAGGTCCCCGCAAAGGTGAGTCTCAATGTCCTTGAAGGACAAAGACCCAAGGCAGGACAGGTCATCAGTCAATAGAGATCCTCGGGTACTGACATAGCCCAAGCCAGAATCAGTGTAGTCCCAATGGGACTGGATCCCCTCGCGATGGCTCATTCCACCAGAAAAAATAGCTCGGGGACCAACACTCTAAGAAGCAGCGACTTTGGACTCCATCATCAGCCTCTTCTCTCCCGAAGGGCCTGCAGAAGGACGAGGAGCCGAAGCAAAATCATCAAGATCACTAGAGCGTATGTTCGCCAAAATATTTTGGTTCATACAACTGCAAGTGTACAGTGTAGTTTATAGAATAATGGCAAGCAAAGTCGTATTCCTCAAGGATTGATATGCGAATCACTTAGGCTATAATAACACCGCATTCCAATTTTATTGAAGCGACCGAATATCAAGTTTTAATAATAAAAATCAAAAATTTAAAAAGAAAAAATAAATAAATTTGTGAACCCCACAAGTAGTTTCAACATCTATAGGAGCAACCTTAGGCACATAATCTCAACATGTTTCTTCAATATTAAATGCAAGTAAAGTTTTAAAAACAAATTTATGCAATTCTATGGGTTAAATTCCTAAGTTAGTCTATTCCCCCTCCCGGGTGGCGCATAAACAGTAGATTAATAACAAGTGTAGGTCTCTCAACTCGATACAATTATTATCAACTCCCAAAAGATCTATGAATTAAATGACTCCCCACAAACAGTTGTAGGTCTCCCGACTCGATACACCCGTTTATGTCTGAATTCAATTTCCGTCTTTGTTAGAACTCCTCTTCCGAATTTCGCACTAACAAATATGTCATGCAATTTATTCCCGGCAAATAAAAATAATTATAAATAAGCACTCGAATTTATAAAATAGAAAGCATGAATTAAGTAAGAAAACAAATAATCATATTTAACATGAATTCACAGTTTCGATTATGCCCCTAAGATCCGAAAGATATGCCAAACATTGATTACAAACCTATAGACAAATTCGAATCAATATTACGACATCATTTAAGGACAGACAAGAGATCTTAGATATAGAAAGAAAACCCCTTCTTGTCAGGATGGATTCCCCTCCTAAGCCCTCGAAGCTCTTGTGCTCCCGTAGATGCGAAAGCCTTGTGGTGTTCTTCGCGACCTAGCCTTCTGCTCTTAGAAGATCTTCGATTCTTGTGTTCTTGTGTTATTTGACACGTTTTCTCTGTATGAAGTTGTATATTTTTGTGCAAGACTTGGGTCCCTTTTATAGATGCTTGGAGAGATCGCTTGTATAGTTGGAACGGGAAGAAAACACTGAAAAATGCATCTTGGCAGAGTCCCACACGGCCGTGTGGTCTTGTGTTCAGCCCTTCTTCACACGGTTGTGTGAGCCCACATGGCCTGTCCGTGTGATGTGTGGCCCTTTCTCACACGCCCGTGTGAGTCCATAGGCCTAGCCGTGTGGCCCTGGTTCTGTCCCCTGTTTTGCCCAACTTCACAGGGTTGTGTTGTTTCACACTGGCATTTCCACACGACCGTGTGAAGTGTTTTTATCCGTTTCTTTCGTCATTTTGATCTTCTCTTCGCATACGTCAATCTTAGTCCGGCATTCCAACTAATATTTCTTCGATTTTAGCTCCGTTTCCTGTAAGAATTACAAGAATACACAATATCATGCCCTTTTAAGAAAACCAAGTAAAAACATACTAAATATGCGTGCAAATGTACCAAATATATATTATTTTAAGCCCCAAAATGCACGTATATTTTACACACATCAGCGTGACTGAGGGCACCTATCACCCTCATGGTGGGAAGAGCGCATGTCACTCTTCTGGGAGAAGGGCGCGGCCTATCACTCCAAGGTGGGACGCTCGAGCGTCCGCCAGCAGCAGACTTTCCCTTGGCCTTCTCGTTCTCCTTATTCTTAAAATCCATCAACTCTGCAATGTTGTATCTGAAAAGCAAGTAGAAGCAACATCAGAAAAGGAAATAGTCAAAATATACAAGTAAAGCGTGAAACAATATAAAAAAGTAAAGCAAGGCGGGATACTCAAGAACTCCCTAATATCCAGAGGATTTTTAAACAAGCCCCGAGACCTATAAGCTTCCGCCATCTCCTTTCGAGAAGCGAGAAGAAAGCTCCCAACCATAATCCCTCACATAGAAGAAATTGTCCTTCCACAACCCACCAGGAGAAGGAAATCCATCAAGGAACTTGCATTGTGAACGTGGGAAGAAGTGGAAGAAGGAGTTACCGGAGACTTCCGGGCATAGAACAAAGAATGAAATCCATCTACAGTCGGAGTTAAGCCCAACTGCTGCGTAGCGTGCTGATAATCTCGAATACAAGCATAGGCCTAAGGGATCAACTGACAAACAATGCTCCCACCGACCTAAGGATCGAGATGAGGAAAGCATCTGGAGAAAACACGAAGCCAACTAATAAGTTGTAAATGTATACTGTGATGAAGCCCTCGGGTGGATGAGTGAGCTTATTGCCCAAACCCGGGGCTACATCATAAATGTCGAAGGAAGCTCAAGCCACTCGCATAGCCTACAAAGACAAGTGGAAGTCACTCGACTAGCCAACTCTCCCGGGACAACGGTACGATTTCTCGGAAGGGGCCTATGCTGATACTTGGAGGGGCGGACCTCTTTAGGACTATATCTTTCGGACTCCGCCTCAGACGATTCATCACTTGAGCTCACATTCGACTCAAGCTCTATTTCCTCATCACCATCGAAACACAAATCTGGAGCAAGGTGAGGAATATCAAACTCTATGGAGAAACGTGGACATGGAATAACTGAATCGGAAACACAATGCCCGGTAACACTTTGGCCTCTGAGTGGGATGGAAGAAGTACTGCAATCCGGGATATAGCTCGAAATTTACAAAAACGCAGGGCAAGATGGAGAAAATTGGGAAGAAAAATGGACTGGGGGGCTCGGGACGTCTCCTAGGGGCGCACCCTCCTCCGTCGGGGAGGGTACTTGGGGGCGCACTTGTACGCTTCCCGGGGAGGGCGCCAAGGGGGCTCCCTTGCCCACTCTGAGGAGGCGCCCTGGAGTACCCTCTATGGCTCTCATCTCTCTCTCCGCGCGATGCCTCCACCTCTCCATCAACTCTCACCTGAAATCTCACATCAAGTCTCATCTCACCTCTCACTTGTAGGAAATTTCTTAAGTCTTCTATAAAGCAAAAAAATTTAAAAGTTGAGAGGTAGAGAGAAAGAATTTACATTTGGAAGAGATGCTCGCAAGCATACACTCCAAAGTGTCATTGTGAAAAAAATGGTCAAAGATTCTCCAAAGACAAGACAACATATTCTACAAGCCAAGCCATATATTTCTACACTGGATTAGCTCCCACACTGCTTGTCCCTCCGCAGCACCGGAGTTGGGGGGCTTATGTTAGGGATAAAAATTTTATTTCATAATTTAAATATATAATTCATTTTATATATGTTTATTTAATAATATTAATTGCCTAATGGGCTTTTAGTAATTAAACTGACCCAAAAGAGTCTAGGTTTGGCCCAATTGGCCGTTTTCTCCAACATGGACTGGCCCATAGACTAAATTCTCCTACACGGCTCACATGACCCATCTCCCAGGTATAAAAGGGTCCCTCATATTATTTGTAAGTAATTAATTCATGATTCTCCTACGCCTTTTTTATAGTATTCAAATTACTTTTTTTTCTCTCATTCACCGTTCTGACTTGAGCGTCAGACGGGCCTCTCTGGGACAACCCCTGGGGACCTCTAATATTTGCGTGTGTGTGCATGCAAGTTCCCAATTGAAGGAGTTATCCAGTTCAAGGGTAGAAGACTTCTCCTTCGGGAAGAGGACTAGCGTGAAGACTTCCCTATCGGGAAAAGGATTTTGGTCACCCTGTTCAGTTGGTTTTATACCATTGATTTGGGCTTCATAGACTAGAATTTTCTGTTGTTTTTGAGTATTTTGAGTCGTTTTTGTTATATCTCACAGGTTAGGTGTTATTTTCGTTGTTTTGAGTTATTTGAGTGGCCAAAGCCATGTTGAGGGCCAATTATATTGAGTTTATAGTCATAGTAATGAATCGTGTATCAGAAAAAGAATAAATGATCAAACAACGAGAGTTTGATTTAAAGAAATGTCCAAACGCGTCTGGAATTTCCAGCACTGGCAATGTTTAGTATTTTGGTCATAACGTTCTCTACAAAATTGATATTGAGTTGATTCAAGTGGATATGGAAAGCTAAGAGATAGGTCTCATTTATGAAGACTCGAAAAGAAAATTCGTAAGTTTGGGTAGCACTGCAGCGCCCCCAAAAAATTGGGCAGTGAACTTTTTGTGTTGTGGCGCTACATCGCTCATTTTCTAGCGTTGCAGCACCTCTGGGCGGACAAAATAAGAAATGCTTATTTTTAGATAGAAATGACTATAATAGACACCTTAGGGAAAATGAAATAAGGGCATCTAGAACCGCTGGGGAGGAGAATAAACACCAAGAAGACGCAAAGAAAGAGTTGGAAAAGAAGATGGAAGACATCTATCATCTAGAAATAGATAAGATTCTTCTTTAATCTCTTGAATTCCTTCTTTGTTGATTCTTATCTATCATTTGAGATGTATTATCATTTTGTTATGGATCTTTGTATTTTCATCATGAGCTAAACTCTATAATGCTACAGGGTTGATGCAACCAAAGTTTGAACCTATGTTTTGAGATTGTGGTTTATCAATCTAGATTCCTCAATTTATTTGTGCTATTTGGATTTATTTCTTCTAAATTACTTGATCAATAATTTAGATGATTGAGTGTATTTGATTTGACTCTTGAGAAAGGTGATTGAATACATGACCTTGAAATAGCATGACATAAGATTTCATAGAATTGAGAAATTTATGAAATATTTGAAGTCATTTATTGAGATTCATGGTTTTTATTGAGATTTAATTGGTGATTTTTATATAGACATTGATATACTAATTGAAATCTATAATCATTTGACACTTGAGAGAGAAAGTGATTATTGCAGGAATCTTGGTTTATAAATTGGTAATTTGTGAATGATAAACTAGATTGATAACATATGTGAAAACTAAGTGAACCAAACCTCTAGAATTTATTCTCCCATAGATTTTAGATGTTTATATTTTAATTAGTTAAATCTAGTTGTTTTTATTTATAAATTGAGAAATCCACCTATTATTGATCAGTCAAATATAACATAAATAATTTATACTTGGTACTTATACATGCATTCCATGTGGATACGACAACTCTACTCATTACAATATATTAAAACTTGACAATCGTACATTTGCGGTAGATTAGGTAAGTGTTTTCATGCCTAACACACCCCAATTAACTTGAGTGATCTTCCATAAAAAGCAGCATCATATATACTAGTCTCTACCATTGAAAAAATTAAATGGATGAACTAAATAATGTTACTTAAGTGATTCAAAGTCACATGAGTTGTTCTACACAATACATTCTTCATGAGAAGAAGGTGAAGGTCTACGATAGTGTATCGATTCAGTTATCCAAATGTGTTTGGTGTTGGAGAAGTCCAACATGGCTGAGTTTGAGGAGAAAAGATCTCGTGAATTAGTTGAATACAAAGAATGATCTTTGTTAAAAAAAAGAGCCTTTAATTTTGTACGACCATAGATTGTACTTGTAATAGCTGTTGTTCTAATTCGTGGCTGTTAAGTTGGTTTTATACCAACGTATTGAGTATTTTAGACTAGGAGTTTGCGTTGTTTTTGGGTAATTTTAGCGTCGTTTAAGTCAAGTTTATGTCATTTGATGTCATTCGAGAATCGGGACTGGACTTGGTAGCCAAAATTGAGCAAAAATGGTGAAAAACGTGTTTAGACGGTGAATATCGCATTTTGGAAGTTGAAAAAGGGGAAAAATTGGGTCACATACGAGCGCCGCAGCGCCAAAACCCCCGCACCACAATGCCAAAACCCCTGCACCGCATCGCGGGGGTCAAAAACGGTACAGTAGCAATATTTCTAGTGGGTGCTGCAGCGCCCGAAATTAAGGGTCGACCAGGCAACAGGTGCTATTCAGCGTGCAACAGTAGGGGAAAATGGGGCGCTACAGCGCCCGACATATATACAGCAACAGGGGAACTCAGAGCGCAACCGATGCAGCAACGACGTCCAGCAGCATGCGACTTAGCAGCGAAGAGGGACGACAGGCGCGCTGCAGCGCGACACTCCCAGTGCTGCAGCGCGCGACCGATACAGCAGCAGCAACAGACGACTTCCAGGCGCGCAGCAGTGCGCGACGATGTGCGCAACGCGCGGGCCGGCTGAAACAGGGCTGAAGCTGGGCTTTTATTTGTTTGGGCCATTTTTACGGAGTTTTGAGGGTTTCAAGCCTATAAATATGATAAACAACGTCAAACGAGGGGTCGGACATTATTTTGAGCACAACGCAAGGCAAGTGACATAGAGCTAGGGTTCGGGACGGCAATTGGAGGCACTTCTCATCTGGACACAGAGAGAATTCCTTCTCTTTTCTTCTCAATTCTTTCTTTGCTATTCTTTGTCGATTTTTGAGATGTATAATTATTTCTCCATGAATATTTGTACATCCAATATGAGCTAAACCCATCTTTCTAGGGGATTGATGTAACTTACGTTTGAACCTATGTTTTGATTTCCAGTTTATGAAATTCGCATGTTTATTAATCTATTTGTGCTATTTGATTTGATTGCATCTGGATTATCTGATCAATAATTTAGATTGTTTGGCGTGTTTGATTCGACGCTCGAGAGAGGTAATTGAACGTCTGGCCATAGAATAGCACAACCTAGGGTTTCATAGAATCGAGAGGTTTATGAATCTTTTGAAGCCTGTGATAGAATATTCATTGAGCGTATTTGGGTTTAATTTATGATTTTATAGAGATATAGAAATCAGAAATTGGAACCTACAATCACTTGGCACTCGAGAGAGGAAGTGATAAATGGTAGGAATATTGGCTTATAGATTGATAATTTGTGATTAATAAACTGAATTGAAAACATAAGGGATAACTAGGTAAAATCAACCCTATAGAATTCATCTTCTAAGTGTTTGATTAATTGTCCAAACCAATTTGTTTGCTTATTTTTAGTTTCATTTTTAGTATAATAAAAACTCATCTCTTTTCGATTTCTAGATAGAATTAAGCTATTTTAATTATAGTACTTAGTATAAAATTCGATAACAATCCCTGTGGAGACGATAACCTTACTTTCAAAACCTATACTAAAACTTGACACCGTACGCTTGCGGTAAGAATTTCGCGATCAAGTTTTTGGTGCCATTGCCGGGGATTGTTCTATCCTATTTTAAACTAATACTATTACCACGTAGTCTTAATCCTAATCTAGACTAGTATAGGAATTATAATTTCATTTTTCTCATTTGACTTGTCTGTTTATACGAGATTCCAAAGATATTAATTTGCTTCCTTTTGATCCAGAGATTGAAAGGACACTTGAGCAATCAAGCAAAGCGGCAGAGAATCGAGCAATGGCGAAGCGGGTAAGATGAGAACAATAAAACGGGTCGTGAATGTGCCACCACGGCTGAGGCACCAAAAAGGGCAATCCGGGATTACTTTCTGCCGACCGTGAACGAGGAACTACTCGGAATTGTGCGCCAGCCCATTAATGCAAATAATTTGAATTGAAACGGGCCTCATAGGCATGGTTGTGAGAATCGATTTTGGGGGGTCCAGTGGATGATCCGAATACATATCGCCACATTCTTGGAGATTTGCGACACCATCAAGATGAATGGTGTGACGATGAGGCCATTCGATTGAGGCTTTTCCGTTTTCACTTCGGGATAAGGCCAGGCAGTGGTTACTGAGGCGTTCGCCCCGGGAGTATTACGAGTAGGATGATCGACTCAAAATTCTTAGCAAAATTCTTCCTCCCAAAGAAGACACTCCAACTAAAGAGCGAGATAGCCGGTTCAACAGATTGATTTTGAGTCGTTATACGAAGCTTGGGAGCAATTTAAAGATCATTGCGGAGATGCCTGACATGGCTATGCGACCGGCGAGAGGTTGATATTTTTACAATGGGTGAATGGGCATACGAGGACGATACTAGATGCGGCATCAGGAGGTACATTAATGGCTAAAACACCGACTGAGGCCTTACTTCTACTTGAAGAAATGGCCACAAACAACTATCAATGGCCCTCCGAGAGATCAACGCCGAACCCAGTTGCCGGTGTTCTTGAGATTGATACAATGTCAGCTTTGGCAGCTCAAATCTTGAGTTTAACAAAGTAATTAGCAATCATGAATACTAGTAGCACACCACAGCAAGCCGCACTTCCACTCGCATCCGCCACTCACGAGGCCGAGCAAGTCAATTATGTGAATAACCGAGATTTTAATAATAGAGATAATTCATTACCAACTCACTACCACCCGGGACTTTGCAATCATGAGAATCTCTCTTACAGCAACAACATGAACGTATTGAATCCACCTCTGGGTTATCCAAACCCATCCAGTTCCAATGCACTCGGAGGTGAAAAGAAGCAGTCACTTGAAGAGATGCTCGGCTCATTCATCGGAGAGACTAGGAATCAAATGAATAGGAATGAGGCGCAGATTGATGGTCTGAATACTAAGATGAGTACAATGGAGACGTATATTAGGTCGATCGAGACACAAATGGGTCAGTTGGCTACAACCGTAAATTCATTGCAGTAGAAGGGAAAGTTCCCAAGTGATACAAAGGTTAATCCGAGAGAGCACTGTAATGCAGTTTACGTGAAAAAGGAAGCAAAATTCAGCCTGCTCCCGAAGAATCACCTATTTATGCGAAACCAGTGGAATCCAAGAAATTGAAGTTGGAAGATTTTGAGACTGTCTATTTGACAGAGGAATGTAGTGCAATAGTCCAGAGTAAACTACCTTAGAAAATGAAGGATCCAGGGAGTTTTACTATTCCTTGTACTATTGGAGGAGTTTTCTTTGAGAAACCACTTTGTGATCTTGGGTCCAATGTGAATCTTATATCTCTTTCTGATGTGACGAAGTTTGGACTCGGGGAGGTGAAGCCGTCCAATATTACTTTGCAGTTTGCTGATCGATCCATCGCCTATCCGTGAGGAATCATTGAAGACGTGTTGGTAAGAATTAATAAATTTGATTTTCCTGTGGATTTTGTAGTGTTGGATGCAAATGAGGATCAGAAGATACCTATCATCTTTGGGCGACCGTTTTTAGCTACAACACGGGCTTTGATCGATGTAGAAACGGGGGAGCTGACTTTGTGGGTAAATCAGGAGAAAGTTGTATTCACCATCCATCCAACCAACAGGCTGAAATTTGAATCAAATGATGGTAAGCAGATGGTTGGGAATATAGCTGAAGACATTGGAGGTTGGGAAGTTTCTAAGGGCAATATGGATAACATGCCTATTGGAGGCCCAACTTGAGGATAATTTGACATAGTCTGGTTGAAGACTGTAAACTTAGCACTTCTTGGGAGGCAACCCAAGCCCCTTTTATTGCTTTCTTAGTTTTAATATAATTTAGTAGTTGTTTTTATTTTTTTTGAATTTTTTGCATTTTTAGGAGTAGTAAGTTGCATCACATCCCACCCCTCTTATTTGTGCAAATCCCACATATCCCACTCCATCTTCAAAAAGGAGCATTATAACACCACACACACCATATCCATCTCCTCCACTCATTATTTGGTAAGTTTGCAACTTCCAAACCCCACCCCATGGTTTTCCCCATCTTGTGATTTTTGGTGTGATTGGATTGTAGTAGTGCTAGGATAATTGTTGTTGATTTGTGGATTGTGGATTGGTTGATCATGTTAGACTTAGGCATGGTATTGAATTTTGGGATTGAATTGAGTTATCCATTGCATTCACTATCTTTGCCCAAATTCATGCATATGAGTTGTTTAATAAAATGCCCCAATGACAATTTCATATTGTTTAGTGTTATCTTGCATATCTATGCTTATCTTTTTGACATGACACTATATTTTCTACTTGGGTGCATTATGTATGTGCTTTGATTTTCTATTTCTCACCCATAACCGAATTCCTTGGTTCCACGAGTTTTGTTTTCTTGTCTACCTTGATAGGTTGCAAATATGCGAAACCAAAGAGGGACCGGGCTAAGGCGAATGGGAAGAACAAGACCACACCTCGGAGGCATATAACACCCACGAACTTGTGCACCAGGATGCATTGTGAGCTTATACGAGACACCTCATACACATAGTAGTACCACATGACTTAAGGAGCCTTCGCTCCTCGGCTACCAGGAAAGTCCTTTTTCCCACCTCTCCATTGGGGACAATGTCGTTTTAAGTTTGGGGAAGTGCAGTCTGTTTTTATTCTTCGAGTCGAGTCTTGAGTAAAAAAAAACCGAAAATAGAGTCTTGAGTCGAGTCGGGTCGTCGGTAAAACTGTGAAACTGCATGACTAAGTGAAATTGTTGAATATGAGTTGAACGGTCAAGAGAGCATGTGTTGAACTGTGATTTAATCTTCTTTCCGTTAATTCCATCTATGTGCTTAACTTTGTTGATTTATTTGGGGATGATTTATGCGGTTGAGAGTTTCTTTTATGATCCCACCGGATTCTAGAACTTGTCTGATCACTAGTCGAGGTGAAATCCTAGGTGAAGTAACATTAAGGAAGTGATTTAGGCCATCTTTGAACAAGCCAGAGCCTAAAATGCCTACTTTGTATTATATTTTCCCTAGTGTCCCCCTTTAAGCCTTATAAACCCGTTTCTTTGGCAACCCAATCTAATTAATCAATACACCAAAGCCTAAAAAATGTGAATATATGTAAAAAATTAATATCACTCATACACACAAAATATAGAAAAATGTTGAAGGTTGAGGAGGGTATAATGAGAAGGGTATGTATTTAATTGAATGAAGTTGCCCGAGAAAAAAAAATATGAAACACCATGTACGCAAAAAAATAAGTTTGGGGGTTCCAGAAAAAAAAATGATGAGAAAAATCTGCGAGATTTAAGGTTCATAAACATTGGGAATGTCAAAAAAGTGAAGGGTAGTTGCCTATTGATGATTTGAAGTGATAATTGTGTGTTTGGGTGATTTGAGCCACTTAATCCCATATTTTCCTACCTTATCCTAAGCCCACATTACAAGCTTTAAAAGTCCTATTGATCCTTGTGTTACATTAGCCTACATTAGTGGAGATTAGTGTAAAAGACAAGCCTATGGAGCCCGGTAAGCATCTCACCTCTATATTCAAAAAAGTGGATCATTTTGAAAACACTTGATTGCGTGAATCTATCTGGATAATGAAAACGGGGTTGGCATGAACATTCCACCTTCATAATCATATTGTGAAAATACGTGCTTGATTGATGGTGAAACGAAATTTGACGAATGAGTTTGGTTGTGAAGTTTTGCATTTAGTCTGTTTGAGTCTGTTGTCTTTGTTTTTGCTTCCTTCATGTCTGTTGATTTTTAGAGTCTGTAATTGCTTGAGGACAAGCAAACGTCTAAGTTTGGGGGTATTTGTTAAGTTGGTTTTATACCAACGTATTGAGTATTTTAGACTAGGAGTTTGCGTTGTTTTTGGGTAATTTTAGCGTCGTTTGAGTCAAGTTTATGTCATTTGATGTCGTTCGAGAATCAAGACTGGACTTGGAAGCCGAAATTGAGCAAAAACGGTGAAAAACGTGTTTAGACGGTGATTATCGCATTTTAGAAGTTGAAAAATGGGAAAGTTTGGGTCACATCTGAGCGCCATGATGCCAAAACCCCCAGCCAAGGGAGTCGAAAACGGAGAGCAATATTTTAGTGGGCGCGCAAATTAAGGGCTGCGCACCCACGACGTGCAACAGTGGTATTCAAAGCATGCAAAGCATCGAGGGGAAAATGGGCGCATGGCGCCAAATCAAGGGCTGCAACGCCCGACATACATACATCAGCAGGGGAACTCGGCTGCTTGGCGCGCAGCGAGGGGCATAGCGCAACCGATGCAGCAGGAACGACGTTCAGCAGCGCGACTCAAAGAGAAAAGAGAGGGCGATAAGGTGCTACGCGCCACTCCCTGACTGCGGCGTCGACCCGTCTGGCGGCGGCAACATCGACTTCGAGCGCGCGCTTGATCTTGCGCGACGATGTGCTTGCCCACAGCGTGGGCGGTGAAACAGGATCAAGCTTGGCTTTTATTTGTTTGGGCCGTTTTTGACGGATTTTTGAGGGTTTCAAGCCTATAAATATGATAAACAACGTACAAACGAGGGGTCGGACATTATTTTGAGCACAACGCAAGGCAAGAGACACAGAGCTAGGGTTCGGGACGGCAATTGGAGGTACTTCTCGTCTGGACACAGAGAGAATTCCTTCTCTTTTCTTCACAATTCTTTCTTTGCTTTTCTTTGTCGATTTTTGAGATGTATAATTATTTCTCCATGAATTTTTGTACATTCAATATGAGCTAAACCCATCTTTCTAGGGGATTGATGTAACTTACGTTTGAACCTATGTTTTGATTTCCAGTTTATGAAATTTGCAAGTTTATTAATCTATTTGTGCTATTTGATTTGATTGCATCTTTGATCAATAATTTAGATTGTTTGGCGTGTTTGATTCGACGCTCGAGAGAGGTAATTGAATGCCTGGCCATAGAATATCACAACCTAGGGTTTCATAGAATCGAGAGGTTTATGAATCTTTTGAAGCCTGTGATAGAATATTCATTGAGCGTATTAGGGTTTAATTTATGATTTTTATAGAGATATCGAAATCAGAAATTGGAACCTAGAATCACTTGGCACTCGAGAGAGGAAGTGATAAACGGTAGGAATATTGGCTTATAGATTGATAATTTGTGATTAATAAACTGGATTGAAAACATAGGGGATAACTTGGTGAAATCAACTCTCTAGAATTCATCTTCTAAGTGTTTGATTAATTGTCTGAACTAATTTGTTTGCTTATTTTTAGTTTCATTTTTAGTTTAATAAAAACTCATCTCTTTTCGATTTCTAGATAGAATTAAGCTATTTTAATTATAGTACTTAGTATAAAATTCGATAACAATCCCTGTGGAGATGATAACCCTACTTTCAAAACCTATACTAAAACTTGACACCGTACGCTTGCGGTAAGAATTTCGCGATCAGTGGCATATTTTCTCTTTAGGTGTGGCATCGTGCAGTAAGATTGAGGAATCTAGATGCATTAAAAATCTCTGGGCTTAATAGCAAAATATGCCCTATAACTTAGGCCGTTTTGCATTTTTGCCCTTTAACTATTAAAGTTGCAATTTATGCCCTGGACAATATTGCCCTTGTAGCCAAATATCAGTTTTGGTCCATTATCTTTCCAAAGGTAGCAATTATAGCGTATAACTTTCGAGAATTAGCAATTTCAATCCTTTCATACCATAGCTATTTTCAATAAACTCAAATTTCATAGATTATGAAGATTTACATTTTCTGAAACCTATTCGTTCGTGGCATTGTTACACCTACTTAGATCAAGTCTCTATTCAGAGGTTTTAATTGGATCGTGTCAGGTTTCCAGCCTATAAACTTGATAGGACATACTTCTATAAATACTTCATAATTCTAAATAAATTCGATTTCAGACTAAGGTTTTGATAAAACAGATATAGTCCATCACGACCATATCAGACCCAACATGCTTCCGTAAAATTAATAAATCCCTTAAAATTCATACCTTCTTTGACCGAAATAGCACCGGGTTAAATGGCTCGCAACACCACCAGTCGGAAAATTAATGCCCCGGATCTTTTGACAAACAACTCCTCACTGTTCAACCTCACCCTCAGGGAAGATGATCTGCAAGTTATCCGACTCCTTCAGCGACTGTTCAGCACAACCTTGGTTCGTTTCCTACTCCAGGCGTATAAGTAATTCTTAAACGGGATGAATTAATGGAACATTATGAAGACATGTTGAAGCAAAAAGCCCCTTTTTATTAAGAAGTTATTGAAATATTTATTACATTAGTAATCTCCTTTTGGGAGGAGAATACTGGTTTAGCCTCTCATAGATGAGGCTTTCACTCGTAAATACATAAAACTTAAAACTAAAACACTCAAAATATTACAAATTTTTCACTCAGATTTTATTATAAGAAAACTAAGGAAAATGTTCGATGTCCCCATCTTCCTTCAAAATCGCATTTTATAGAGGTAAGTCCAGGACTTCAAAGACGGACTTCAAATCTTTGCGATATATATGACATCACCGCTTATGTCATATCCCACATTATTGCCTCGCCTTGGTGGTTTTCTTTTTTTCTTCCTCGTGACTCGGCCCATGTGATGTTTGTCGGGGAATCTTTTAAAAATTTGGTTTACGTGGTCCCCGAGGATAACGCGTCTTGTGAGTTGGCCCTTATCCTTTCAGTGCATGATCTTGTCGGTCGGGTTTGGGTGGAATCTTTCCCAAACTCGGGTTCCTTCTATTCGGGGCATGCTTGGATCCGGTCGATCCAACGGCCAACATGCGCCATGTTCTGAGAATTTCCGGTAAGTTTCTTTGCTTCTTTGGAATCTTGTTCTCCAGAGAATTCTTCTCTTTGTCTCGAAAAGCTCCTCGCAAACCCCGTTGTTGATCCAGTCATTGAATTGATAAGAAAGATCCGTTTCTTGAATTGGAAAAACTTAAACGGATATTTGACTTTATCCATTTCGTTAGACAAACTCAAAGACCCCATGCTGCAAATCGTGTAGAAGCTTCATCTTGAAATTGCTCCTACTAACACTCGGTACTTCTTAGGTGAAGGTGAAGCTTAATGTATTTTAAAACATTTCCATCCGGTCTTCTTAGCTTGATGAAATGAAATGCTTCATTAAAGCCTTTCTTCATTTGGTTCAGAGCGCACCGATAAAATACAGTTCCAAAATATCTCCTACGGCCAAGTGTGGATTATTGTCCCAAGTCTCGTAAACCGCTTCCCCAATCCATTTCGGTAATTTTGAAATTTCGGGAATCTGGTGACACGGTATAAATTGAAGCTAAAGCTCCAAAAGTATACCATTCATGTACTTCATTTGGATGACTTCTGGTTTCATCCAAACTCGGGATACTTGCCACGAGATATCAACCACTTTGTTTTTAAGGTTAATACCTTGTCTTGTAACTAGTTTCTCCCATTGCCGCCGATATACCCGCATAGGAGAAATCTTAATCTCGTCGTTTGAACCTTAGATTTGCACTGTGGCCTAAGATTCAACTCTCCCTCTTTTACCCCGTCAGGTCTTTGGGTTGACTTGAAGACTCGGGTTGTGATACCGGAGCTTCAACATTAAATTCTGATTTGTACACCTTCGGGGGATGCATCATCCGCAACACTTGTGATTATGGTACTTGAATCCATAACCTCCGGGTTAGAGCCCGTACTCTCTCGGCCCCTTTTTGCACCGTAGGAGATGCGGCTGGAAGAGAGGCCCTTGCGGCGCTAAGAACAATTGTCCTTGAGCGAATCGGCATGCTCGTATTTGACTAGAGCAGTTCAGTCACTTGAAGTCGTCGAAACTACGCATTGAGCCATAACGTCCCAAAATCTCGTTCTAGACTCTCCGGGTTTTCCCGAGATGTCTTACTCGTTTAAGGACCTCGTCGGCAATGCGTCCTTCCATCTCGTGTCAAGAAATGCAAGAATATTTTCATGAGATTTTATAATGACAATATCATAATCATAATATTGACATTTGACTTGCCATCTAAATAATCGAGCCTTTTCCGGTTTTGATTCAATTTTGTTTTTTAGAAAAGCCTTGACAATTGAATTATCAATTTTTAAAGTAAACTTTTAGCCTTGATAAAAATAGAGGCCATTTTTTAAAAGCCTTTCGATCGCAAAGAATTTTTCGTTGATATGCCATCTGTTTGCTTCACTAGGTGTGAATAAACCGCAATATCGCATGGTACTTCCTCATTTGGTGTGACCTTAGTAAGAACCGCTGCCCACCAATCATCACTGACATCTGTGTAAAGAACCAATTCGTCCTCGTCTTGGGGAATCACAAGTTTCGGAAGCTTTTTACAAACTTCTTTAAGTTGCTTAAGCCGCGATTGGATAAGAAACAAAATTCATTTTCGTTCCGTTAGAGAAATTTTTTACACCAAACATATGATTGTTTATGAAAATTTTCAGAAAATATACTATTCTCTCACTTTCACTTTTTCTTATTTTTTCTATCACCAATCACATCTACACATTTTTTCACAAAAAACTAATCATTATTACACATTCTCCCACAAATTTCACTATTCATTCACTCACACATTTCTAACTACCAATCATTATTTTACTATTCTTAAATTAAATCAACTTTCATCATTACTTTTCCATCTCACATCCAATCACAATCTCAAAATTCATCTTTTTTCTTCTAAAATATTTTTTACCACTATTCTCTAGCAAAATGAAAATTTTCAAAATGAAAGTATATCCAATCGCGCCCTTAATTCCTACTTGATGTTCTTCTTCCCATTTGAATATTGCATCTTTTTTAAGCAATGGGCTAAACACCTTCTTGTAATATGCCAGATTATTAATGAACATCCCAGCCAAATTAACAACTCCAAGAAAACTGGAAGTCGCTTCTTCTTGTCTTTGGTGTATCCGGAAATCCACTGTATCTTTTCCACAATATGATTCTGTAGAATAATTCTAGATTCATCGATTTCAATTCCGAGGAATTCAATCTGTCTTGTTGCGATCACCGCCTTCTTCTCTGAAAGCACTAATCCTTCTTTGTGACAAACATCTGAAAATATCTCCAAATGTTTGAGATGCTCCTTCATGTTCTTTGATGCGATAAATATGTCATCAATATATACGAACATGAAACTAAAATAATCTTTGAAGAGATTATCCATTTTTCTTTGATATATTTGGGGTGCGTTAGCAAATCCCATAGGCATCACGTTCCAAATATAGTGTCCCTGTGGTGTAGAAAGTTGTAAACTTCTTACTTTTTCTTCCTCTATCTTAATCTGGTAGAATCCGGACTTGCAATCGAACTTTGAGAATATCTTGGCACCTTTGATGCGATTAACCGGATGTTCTCTACTTGGGATATAGTATCCATCGAATTCCAAAATGTTATTAATCCCTTGTAATTAATAACAAATCTTGGCTTTCCTCTTTTGATTTCTCCATGGTTTCGACTAAGAATCCTGGATAGCTTGTATGGAGAAACTCTGGTGAAATCAACTTAAGGTCAAGATGTTCCTTAAGTATTTTTCTGCATATCCTCCCGATCCTCCCGGTTCATAAGGATTGGTTTGAATCTCACGAACTCGTACTCCTTTCCGGGTTTAACCTTTAAGGATGCTTTGAGCTCATTCTTGTCCCACCATGCCAAAGGATCTTCATTATAATTCCTTTGGATTTTCTTCTTGATATCCTCGAGTGATATTTGTTCTTCAATGGTTACGTCACTCTGTGGATTCTCCATTAGGCTCACCATCAATTCAGCAATAACCTCTGGAGTAACTCGTTCTTCTCCTTGCACTCTGAATGAATACAAGTTATTATCCCAAAGCTTCTTATCCTTTCGAGAACCGAATTGTCTATAGGATAATAAAGCTTCACCAAAATTCCTTCGATTCGCCATTTTTGGATTTCGGAGTTTGGCTTCATCACCACGCTTGCTGTGAAAATTAATAGGCATTTTTCTGTAAAATGCTTCCCGCAGTCTCTGGACAATGATCTTATGATTACATAAGGTTGTGAAAATAAGTCTTCTTGTCTCGTTCTCCTGTGTAAATCGCTTGAATGTTTGTAGGAAGTTGTTTCCTAGCAAAACATCTGCACCTGTATCATGGAAATAGATTGGTGGCGTTTTTACTTTGTACCATGGGGTACCGCCTGCGCCTCCGATCATGATTTCTGCTTGTTTAATTCCTTTATTAAGGATAAAAATCCTCTTAGAGAAATCTCTTCGCAATGGTGGTAAATCTTCTCCAATTTCTTTAGGAAAAACATCGGCTTTGCAAAGTACATATTCCAAAGACTTGAATCAATATAGGCGGCGAAATACTCGGCCTTATATTCAGTATATAACATTCCGATAGAAATGTATTGGGATATCCAGATTTAACATCAACCCATATGGATGTATTGGGTCGAGGTGCGATCTTCCATAAGGCGTCTGATAAACATTCGGCCTTCCAGTAGGTTGTTTGGTTCCCGCAGTGGGTTTCGACCTCCGTGTCACGAAAGTGGATCACTCCCGGTCGTGAAATCCCGGCGTGTGGCATCCTCTCCCGAGCTCCATGATTTGAACCCATACTTTCTTCGACGTTAGGATTAAGCGGTGGCGGTGGTGGTGGAATTGCTCTACCTTGTGGGTCATAAGTAACCAAAGCCGATCCATCACCTGCGTTCATCTTTAAATCTACAATACCCAATCCCGCAAAGGATTCGCGGTCGTGTAGATCTTTAAGATTCATCTTTTCCATATCCATCTTTTTAATTTTTGATGGATTTTCCTTTGATTAGAGCAATGAGCTTCTCCTCATCTGTCATCTTTCGTATAACCGGTTGGTTTCCTTTTTGGTGTAAATATGGTAATCTTTTCCAAAATCTATACGCTTCTTTTCTCCAGGAAGAACTTGGTACATCCTCCAGTTCTTGACTCGTTTGAATATCATGAAGGAGTTCAAGAGTTTCTTACGATATTTCACCATCGTCTCCATCCGGTTCTTGATCGATGAACTTGTCTTTGGTAGATGAATATGGCGGTTGCCATAATTACTCCGCACCGTCTTACGGACTTCTCTAAGATCTTCGGAGAACTTAGATTTGTCTGGAAGTATCTCGTCCCACTCAGGTACTCCATCAGGAATCATTGTTCTGATGGGAAATTTCATGAACCGTTTCTTGAAGGTTTATCAAGTGAACATATAGTGTCGGTTAAGCATCCGAATCGCCATAATATTCTCTTTCGCATTTTGCATTGCCTTAAGGTTTTCGTCGGCTCCTGCTTGTTCTTTTTCTTCATGTTGGTATTCCCAATATGAAACCTGGTCAAGGTGTTCTTGTGCATACATCGTCAATATTTGATGATATGTCCTGTAAGGGGTACATCTCGGACATCGGTCCGGATCCATATTCTCGGAGAAATTCTCCTCACCAATTGTTAATTACATAAATCTAATAAATATTACCAAAAGTTCTTAATAAACCTGGGCTCTGATACCATTTTACGCAAGACACTTAGTCAAATCAGTCATATGTATGAATAAGGGTATAATTTGTATTATGAAAATATGCAATTATTCCGCTAGACCAATTTTGCATCAACTCAAGACTTATAGGACACCAATTGCTTCGGTATAAAACTTGTAGGACCAATTTTGCAGAACGTTATAAACTTACAGGGCATATTTTGCAAAACTTAATAAACATACAGGGCATATTTTGCAAACCCAATAATAAAAGTCCGAAAATACAATTTACCACAAGTTACAGAATATTTTCTGCAATTAAGCCAAAATCTCTGTGTTATTTCTATCCCCGATGTGTGCGTTTTATGATTGAGTGTTATTTCTATATCCGATGTGTGCGATTTATAATTGAGTGTTATTTCTATATTCGATGTGTATGCTTTAATTGGGTATTATAATACTGATTAACTTAACTGAACATACAGTAAAATGTTCCAACACTTAAATAAGGAATGTTATAACATCGCTTTGAATGAAAATTAATAAAATTATGGCGTCAGATTCTATCAGTTTGTTTAAAACATGAACTGCTGGTATTACCCCAGAAATATGGACTTCAAATATATGAATTTATTTAGAGGTATAGAATTACGAGATGAGATTTTATGTATCTTTAGGTTGCATGGATGAGAGGGTTTGGATTTAGAGAGAGTATTTAGGAAAGGATTTCAAATTACTCCAAATACGAAGGATTTGAAATTCACCAAAATAAATCCAAGAATAGCTTCAAGGATTTGAAACTCATTATAAAATGACCCATCCAAATAATCTCAATGGATTTGTTATTATGGACTTGAAATTCATAGTTCAAATCCTTCCAATTTCCATCCAGATAGATCATTGTAGTTTTTCTTGTAGACGTTATGGTTAAATATCAATGTGAGTCATGTTAACTAAAACTTTTTTAAAAGTGAAAAACTACATATATCCCAAAAAAAAAATGAGAACATTCATCTAGGGACGAATCAAGTAATTTTGCCAACATTTTATAGCACCCAGATTGGTTATGTTATAGTAGATCAGAATTAATGGAAGGCACAAAGTCATAAATACTTCAAATCTGCATTTTAAAAAAGGATGAACCCCATCTCTGAGGGCCCCTATTGCTCCACCCTTAGAGCTTTGTAGAGCAGGTGTATCACATGATGTGCTTCAACAAGTCAGGGTCCTGAGTTGTTTTAAGCTAAGTCACCATATAAGAAATCTTCCTTCACACTGTTACCGATGGGACTCAAACCTCTACGCTGTGGGTGAGTGAAGCGGACAACACGTCACTCAAATTATTTACCAGTTGAGCTATGCCTCGGGGGCTTCAAATCTGCTATTTAATGGAACACCAAATTGAGATTTTGAGTAAAGCTTTACAAATGGTGCCCTCAAAATGTCATAATCATATTTTTTTATAGACGAAAATACAATTAATGGTGTTATAATATAAATACAAAAAGGTTAAAAAAATGTTCACATATTAAAAAGTATATAAATGCTTATATCATATGAGAAATAAAATTTAAAATAAAATATATGATAGCTATATTTTTTATTTAATGAAATTAAAATAAAATAACTTAATTTTAATGTGAAATTTTAAGAAAAAGAATAGAGAGGATTAATTTATCTGTTAGAGTATTTTCCTAACTTAATTTGTACTAACTAGAAACAAATTTCACTTTTAAATAAGATTGAGAGTTAATTATGTTTTTCACGTGATATATATATATATAAGAAAAAAATTGGATGTTTAAATTATACATGGTTCATAAACTTATAATTGTCAAATTTTTATATTCATGTGTATTTGTTAGAAATAAATAATAATTTATATCGTCTCTTCATAGTAAGAATTGATTAATATTAAAGATGACTACTCTTAGTATTTTCAAAGTTATATATATTTCAAACTTATAATTGACTAAACGTTTTTCCTTATATACTTGAACTTATTTTGATTTTCCACTTAAGTGCTAAAAAGCTAAAAAGGAAAGGTATAAGTTAACTTTAGTTAATTATTATTTACAATATCACTTGAATAAGTTCGAGTGACTTTTTATATCCCAAATTCTTTTGAAAAATTGGCCGTCTTTATTTTTCCTATCATAACTATTTGAATACTTTGAAATTTCAACCAAAATTGACCGATTTTATATTAAATTAGACTTCAAATCCCTTCCAAACATATATATCTCAAAATTCATATAAGAAATTCATAATGTTATAATCTTTAAAATTTAATCAACATGAATAACCGTATTAATGTAATATATTTTTTGATTAATAAAAAATATTAAAATTAGACTTCAAGGGGGGAAATGAGTGAATTTATGGAAAAATAGATAGTACTAAATATTTAATTATAGAAGCTTTGGTTATAAATCAAAAGTAGTTTGGTGATAAGCAATCTAATTATATGTTATCAATATATATAGATGACTCTGCCTTAGATGAATTTAGTCATTTAAAAGTAAGTATTATGCATTGTGAACCTATAGTTTTATTTTTTATATTTATTTTTCTTATTGGTATGAATATATACTAAATTGAGAGAAGAAACAAGATGGTTTTAAAATAAAAATAAAATATACAAATAAAATAGTTAATTTTAGGCAAAAACTTGTATAAGACCGTCTTACGGATCCCATTCCGTAAGACGGATCCCCAACCCGCCCGACCCGCCCGTATAAAATAAAAAAAAACTGCATCTAATATACAAGTACTTGCCACACTGGGCCGCCCGCCCCGCCCGCTGGGCCCAACTCCAGCCCAAGTTGGGCGCGCCCCCCACCCAATGGTTGGGTCCTCTTACTCAAAAAATTAAGAAATTTGCACTAGCTGGGAATTGAACCCGGGTCTGTAACCAAAGAGAGGTGCTATTCTACCACTGGATCAATGGTGCTTGTTGTACATATTTAGTATAACCATGAATATAACCATGGATATAAAGCTTCATTATCATCCCTTCATTTTAGAAATTTAAATTCTCTGAATACCAAGTGAAACTTTATCTGAAAATAAGGATACTTTTGAGTAATAAATATGATACTTTTAAGGTGAACATTGATACTTTAATTTTTACATATTCAAAAAATAAGAATTTTTGATATACGCATTCTAGTTTCATAGCTAATGTTTTTTACATTGAAAAACTGATACTTATGATGAAAATAATGATACATTTGATATTAAATATGATACTTTTACGATGGACAATGACATTTTAAAATTTTAAATTCTCTGAATAAAAAATAATACTTTATCCGAAAATAGTGATACTTTTGAGTAAGAAATATGATACTTTTAAGGTGAGCATTGATACTTTAATTTTTACATATCCAAAAATAAGATTTTTGATGTATTCATTCTAATCTCATAGCTAATGTTTTTACATTGAAAAGCGATACTTATGTTGGAAATAGTGATACATTTGATATTAAATATGATACTTTCATGATGGACAATGACATTTTAAATTTTTAAATTCTCACGGAAAAAAATTGATACTTTATATTAAAATAGTGATACTTTTGATAAGAAATATGACACTTTTAAGGTGAACATTGACACTTTAATTCTTATATATTCAAAAAATAAGATTTTTATATTAAAATATGTGACCGTATTAAAAAACATGATACTTTATCTCAAAAAATAGATCTTTTACTCATAAAAGTGGTACTTTTAACTCTGTCATATTTATTTTTCTTTTGTCAGCATCTTGAATTCATAAAAGTGATACTTTATCTCAAAACATGGATACTTTTACTCATAAAAGTGGTACTTTTAACTCTGTCATATTTCTTATTACGATTTACAAACTAGGAACAAAAAAAAAGAGGAAAAATAAAAAATAAATATGATGTAGTTAAAGTAACACTTTTATAAGTATCCATTTATTGAGATAATGTATCGAGGATTTTTAATAGACTTGGGTTGATTCTTAGCCTTTACATTTATAGGCATTTTTCATTTTTTTAATTAACGGCGTATTTATGAATGGGTTTATATAAATTATTATACTAAATTTGCACAATGAGTACTAGTGGTGTAGTGGTAGAACACCACCTTAAATATATTAAGGTCGCGAGTTCAATTCTGCACTGGAGCAATTTTTTTTTAAATAAGAGGTGCTTGCGTTGGGCTGGGTGTGGGCGTGTGCGTTGGGCTGGGTGTGGGTGTGGGTGTGGGCGTGGGCATGGGCGTGTGCGTTGGGCTGGGGGCTGGGCCGCGGGGTGGGGGCGTTGGTGGCGCGGTCGGTGAGTCGCGAGTCGGGTGGGGGATCCGTCTTCTGAGAATAGAATCCGTAAGACGGTCCTACAGGAGACCTACTCTTTTTAAGTGCTCTTATGGTAACTCCAAACTGATTAGTTTTAATAATAGTACAATATAATAACCAAAGTATTGGTCATTAATATTAATAAACAAAAGTCCTATGAAGATAGATATGCCTATAACCTTTCACATTCAAATTTATTTAACTAAAATAAAATATTTTCACATGGTAGAGTTTTAAACATATTTAAATTTATATTAGTTAAGTAAAATTTTTAAGTTATATTATATTTCACTAAACTCATAATTGATACAAAATGATTTCATAGAATAACTTTTTTTAGTTGTATTTATTTTAAGTTATTTTAATGTCCATTGTATTTAGTTTAATTATAATATCTTTTAAGATATAGTTCATGCAATATATAAGTTCAATTTTAATCTTGTAGGTTTTATGTTAAGATCAAAAATACATGAACAACATTCACAATAAATTTAAAATAATTTATTCAATATTAATTGCAACTAATTAAGTTTATATTTTTAATTAAAAATTACTTAAAATTATTTGGATCACGTGCAACGCACGTTCACCTTACTAGTTCACTAAAATATAAATATCTATTAATTAGTGCCGAAACAATTTAGGGTCTAAAGCAATCGGTTTAGAGGTGTTCATCGAATCAAATTATGAATTTTTCGACTTCCTCAAATTGAATTAATTGGATGAAAAATTTAAAACCACAATTCGAAATTCAATCCTACTTCAATTATTTCGAATCGAATTAGGATTTGTCGATTTTTGAATCGAATTCGAGTCAATCCAAAAATCCAAATTTGCCAATAAACTAGACATGATTGTGTTTCAGACCCATGTTTTTCCAGATCCAAGACCTATATTTTGCAAGTAAAATTTCAATTTTATTTTTAACAAAAAAATTCTATATAAAAAAAAGCATAAGCAAATCATATGAATTATAAAAACTATATTGTTACTTCAAAGATATTACAAAAACTAAAGACAAAGTACTTTTAAGGTTGAAATATATTAAAATCAAAAGCATATTGTTATTTTTTTAAAAATAAAAGCATATTGTACTTTTAAGTTTAAACATATCAGATAATTCAAAAACTACACAAAAAGTGTTTAGACTTTGAAATGAGATTGAACTGTGAAACTAGTTATGACCAATGTTGTAATTCTACTGCAACAATTTTTATTATAATAGCTATGTGAAATTATATGTTGTTTATACATCAACTAATTATATTAATTATATTCGGATATGCAATTAATATTTGTGTTATATTTAAAATATATAATATATAAATTAATTTTGGATTATAATTGAGTTCGAATCATACACAAATTCGAATTAAAATCCGAATGCGAGTCAATATTCGAATCGAATTTACTCGAATTTCTCCTTGAATTAGGATTTTCGGAAAAAATTCCTCAATCCGTTATTCGAATCGAATATTCAGATTCGAAATTCGAGTTGATTTGAAATTCAAAAATTCTAATTCGAAATTCAAATTCGAATTAGAGTCTAATTGAATTTCGAATTGATTTGAAAAATGAACACCCCTAAATTAGTTCATGGGATTCAACGTTAGTTGAAAGTAGGGGCGTTCACAGTCCAGTCCGGTTCAGAGATTTAGAAATCTTCAAAACCATCCCGAAGTTCGGATATCCCAAAATTAAATCTCCAGAACTGAATCATAAAAAAATCTCCGTCCTGAACCGTCCCGAAATTTCAAGATGGTTCGGGACAGAGAATCGGTTCTCATGGGACAGTAGGAGCTACATATGCCACTCACGTGACTGAAATCGGTGAAATTAGTACCAAAATTGAGATTTTCATATAGTAACAGTACTACTTTGCAAACATTGTATTTTGCAGGACCAAAATCGAGAGTTTGCTATAGTTACATGATTTTTTTTTTGCAAAGTGAGATTACATAACATTTTTGCTATTGCGCTATAGTTAGAGGACCAATTTTGCATTTTTGCCTTGATTTATTGGACTCATAGGCAAATATTCAGCCAAATTCAAAACAAAAGGAAAACGAACCAAACATAAACAGAGATTTATTCGAAGTACAATTAAATGCCTTAACCAGTAGAAGCTTTGGCGGCTTGGACCATCATATAGAACTCTATAAGTTTATGAGGCTCTGGCACAATATCCTTAGCAGCATTATGTGAAACAAACCTCTCAGCCCATCCTGCTAATCCAGGTGTCCTCGTTTCATCAAACAATTTCAGACCAGCCATTGACTCTGTTACCTTTATCCATCCTAAGAAGCAGCCTAGTACAATATCAACATAACCATTAACCAACATTATCTCCACCGAAAAATTCTTTTCCTTTGCTACATTTGACAAAAGCCGCCTCCAACAACCCCACTCCTTCAAATATTTTCCTCATAATCGCTGCTTTTGTCTCGTCTCCTGATTCCTTTCCAAGCTCCTTGAGTAATGGAAACCACTAAAAACATTTCAAGAATGTCATAATTCAGTTAATCCATGTGCAAATTGCAATAACATGAAAAACAAAACAATAATAAGGGTAAATTACAAAAACTACTTCTCGGGTTTAGCCTAATTACAAAACACTCATGTTATCTTTCAAACTTACAAGTATCGTATTAGGGTGTTACAAATATCTCATTGAGATTTGTATTAATTTACTTAACAAATATTACGGTCTTCAGGGTGTAATTTGTAGAAAGAAACAAATATTACGGGGGTATTAATAAATTTGAAAAATAGTTGGATCCTTTTTGTAATTAGAGCTGTCGAAACTAGCACCACCCAATGAAAAAGACGGGCCGGGATGTAATTTATAGACTCAAAAGGGAGCAGACCTATTTGGCCTAAAAAGTTGGGTAGACCAGTCCCCACTCATTTTGTGTGTATTTTCAAAGCATGGATTGGGCTGGACCGAACTCCAAAATAGCGGTTCAATTGTATTTTAGTTCAACTTGGCCATGCCTAATTTTTCTCTTTGACCCGATAGGCCAGTATCGGCCCGGGCCCATTAGACAACTCTATTTTTAATTACACTAAACTTCAAGGGTATCTTTTAACTATCCCAAAAAATTATCATCATGAAGAGCTAATAAAAATGAAACAATTACATGAATCATTCCGGAAAGAATTGGGAAAGGACAAAAAATGAAATTATACCTTTTCATCAATATACGCTGCCCAAAAACGGGCTATGGCACGATCATAAGGATCAGAAGGGAGAATGGACTGACCATTTTTTGTCCAGGCTTCATCAATGTATTGAATGATTATAAGGGACTCACATATCGGCTTCTCATCATGGATTAGAACCGGGATTGTCTTGTGAACCGGATTGGCTTTCAGAAGGCTTTCGCTTTTGTTGCTATAGAAATTCACTTCAATGAATTCATAATCAATAGACTTTAGATTAAGAGCCATTTGAACCCGGTTTGTGAATGGGCTTGACCATGCTCCTAGTAGCTGAACATCACCTTTTGCCATACCCAATTCTTGAACAAAAACTTAGAATTTGAGTACTGATGCCAGTATTCTGAATTGAGAAACTTAGATATATCTTATGTAATAAAGACTTGTTCTCTTGGTTGTTATATAAATTTTTTAAGGGATAGTTAAAAAAAATACCCTTGAGATTTGACATAATTACAAAAATACCTAACTAACTTTCAAAATGACAAAAAATACCCCTGAGGTTTGATTCAGTGTTAAAATTAAGGGGTAAACCGTAACATACTTTATACATATGAGGGGGGATTATGAAATATTTTTTGCTTATGAAGGGGGTAAAATGTTACACAAAATAAAACTTTAGGGTATTTTTTGTAATTTTAAAAGTTAACTGGAGTGTTTTATAATTATGTTAAACATTAAGGGTACTTTTTGTAATTACCCCATTTTTTAATCTATAAATGATGCTAGTATAGTGCAAATTGTAGGAGCTGTAATGATAGAGGCATCACTACTTTGAAATACAGATCTGCCCAAAGCACAGTGGCAAAGAGGAGTTGGTAATCCGCATTGACTTTCCAGCCGCGTGAGTTCGATTTTGAGTTACAGCAGCCCCTCAGCTTTAAACCGGGGTTAATCCTGGAATTTGGTTAAATCCTAACCACTCGCACATATCTCGCAATTCATCTTGTGCTGGGCTGGGGTCACTGGTATCGACAAGTCCAACGTTAGTGAGTGCAAGCCAAATATCTCAGTTATAAAAAAAAAAAAAAAAAAACTCTGGCAAAGTTGACTTTCTTGCAGCAGGTGAATGAATCACAGCTAGAGCACTATAGATAATGCAGGCGTAGGATCTGCTAACAATAACAAAATATTTTGCCCATCTCGTGCTTCATTTTATATAGCCAACTATGATGACATGGTTATGTATATAATAAATTTTAAAGAAATCATGTCAACTATAACGAATGGTTATCATTGCTTGAAAAGTGATTCCTTTTTTTAATTCTCAACATGTAATGTTAAAACTAGGGGTGATCACGGTGCGGTTTTGCGGTTTTTTGAGTAAATTTCAAATCGAATTGCTATATTCAGTTCGGTTAAATAAAATTTTCAAATCGCGGTTTCATGAAGTAAAATCGAAGATGCGGTTTGAAGCGGTGGCGGGCGATAGCGGGCGGTTTTGCGGTTTTAATTAACGAAAATATTATATAATTGATAAATTAATATAATTTTGTTATGACCTTTTAAAGAAAAAACCAAAGAAAAATATTATAAGTGATTTTTTTAAACAATGTGTATTTTTGTGAATAAAATGTACATTGCAATATCTTTTATTTCTGTTACATTCAATATATAATGCAATGTAATGTTGTTCTATTTTAATGCAAAACATAATGCATTGTAACGACACGAAAAGAATGTAAAATGCGTTATAATTTAGTATACAAAATGTGAATCTAATTATATCATTTATAAATTAGTTTTTAATATATTTATTGTCTAACTATTTAACACAAGACTAAAGAACAATATTTTATTTTACCCTAAATTATAGATGTGCGGTGCGGTGCGGTTTTGGCGGTTTTCAAAATCCAAAATCATAACCGCACCAATAATCTTGATGCGGTTTCTATCTAATATTTTAAATCGCGGTTTTGGTCATAAATTATTATGAACGGTACGGTTTGGTGCGGTTCGGGCGGTCCGGACGGTTTTTTAAAATTTTTGATCACCCCTAGTTAAAACAAAAAAGGATTACCCCTGAGATTTGTGATAGTTAAAAAAAAAAAAAGGAACTTCAAAATTACAGAAACCACATTCAGGTTTAATTTATGACTTAAATTTTATTCTAACAGTTAGTTGATCTAATAGAATTTGCTAACATTATCAAATATTTTACAAATACACTTCTCAATTTTTTAAATGTTACAAATAGACCCAACTTTTTATCTGACTATTCGTAATATTTAGAAAAATTGAGGGATGCAATCATGGACGGAGCCATGATATAGTATTTGGAGGGAGGAGGGCCAACTAGAGCCGTACTTGGAGTGGTCGAGGTGGCGCCTCCGCCCAAGGCCCCCCTCCGATGAGGGCCCCACCAACGGAATTTTTTATTTAAATTTAATAGTCTAAAATATGTTTATATGTTAAAAACAGCCAATAATGTTTAACAAAAAAAGTTGGTTAACCTGGTGGTGTGCACTTTCATCTTTCTCTTTAAAGAAGGGTTCAATCCCTGTTGGTGCCAAATATCTCATTCTTTCTACTTCTCAAATTTTAGAACAGATTAAAAAACGGTTTGCCAAAAATTTCAGCACTATTTTCATTCTCAAATTTTAGAACAGCTTAAAAAAGGGCTTGCAAATTTCGGCCTAATATCTCTTAAAATGAACCATTTTTTGAGCCAATTAAAAATGAGTCAAATAAATTAGTTGTAAGTTAACCCACAATCTTCTCCACTTTTTCCCTTTCAAGAATTCAATATTAAAAACTAAGAAAACTTTTTTTCTCTTATGCTATTGAAAGTCTAAACTTTTATATATGTGCAGGTCTGAGGTTAGTTTTGATGGGAAAAAAAGAAAAAATTAAAGTCGATATATATATATATAGCATATATACGTATGTTTTTTTTAATAAGTTGGGAGTAATGGTTAAAGGGAAAAGGATAAATTTCAAATAAACTAAAAGATATCGGGTTCGAATCCCGATCAATATCCTTAATATTTGTTATTTTTTTTAATTATTAATAAGACTTGTGGCTTTGTGCAAAGGCCCACTAATTTTAGTTATAGGAAATGGACCAAATGGTGGTCAATGAAATATTAAATTACGCATTCCGGAGGTGGGGGTGGCAAACACGTTAGAAAAATAATTTATATATAAAAAATTTAAAAAGGAAAAAGTTTGGGGAGGGTGGGCCAGAGCCCCTTTCCCATACACTACCTCTCCCCCTGGATGCAATTGTGAAATTTAATACAAAAGTTGGTGTTATTTGAATATTTAGTAAATTGAGGGATGTAATTATAAAAAATTTGATGAAGTCAACAAATTCAGTCAGTTCAACTGACAGTTGATATAAAAATGTAAGAGGAAAGCAAACCTCGAGGAGGTTTACGTAATTTGAAACCTCAGTATTTTTTTTTGGTAATTATCCTAAACTTCAGGGGTAATTTTTGTAATTATAAAAAATAGTATTTGTCATTTCCGTATTCCCGAGTTTTGTTAAGTACATTTATGTCTCTTTTAAAATCATCTGTCTTTGGAAGATTACAACAATAATTTTGACTTCCATTTCCATGCTATTTATTGGTGGAAAGCAAATTGTAGAGGCTGTAACTTCAATATTTATCAATCTCATGAAAATCGTGGTAAGTTGTTTACTCATTCTGGAAATTGTAAAATACTGCCGGCAAAGTTGACTTTCCTGCTGCAGATTAATGAATTAGACAACTGAGAATCTCAAGATTCTCAAATATTATGAAAATCTTGTTGCCAGCAGGTAACTTATATTTGTTTAAGCAAAAGCCATTTGCCATATGTTTAATTAAACAAATCAATGAGATTCCACAAGATTTGGTCTTGGAGTACGTTAACGGAGATCACATTGAAGATCTCAAAATACTCTGGAATGTTACTCTACCTTCTGACAAGCTAAGGGTATGTATGGAATTATTTTCAAATGCAATTTTCCAATTTCCAACTATTCCAGAAAATGAATTTATTTTTGTTTAAAAAATTTCTCAATAGAAATAAAGTCATTTTCACTTTTCATTTTTTATGGGAAGATTCTTTTAAAAATATAACCAAACAAGTTTTCACTATAATCACACAAATCTATGTGAAAATACACTCCAATCACGCAAATCGATGTCAAAAATACACTAGAATCACGCAAATCTATGTCAAAAATACTATAACCAAACATATTTTCATTTCTAAACAGAAATTCACACAACAAACCAAACATATTTTCAATTCTCACACGAAAACCAATAAAGTTTGAAAATTCATTTTCCAACACTAGAAACTGGAAATTGGACTTGGAAACACATCCATACATCCCCTAACTCTTTATAAATCAGCTGGTTAAGTAATGAATTTTCCTACCAAATTTTTCTGCTTTGCCTATTTGTTTCTGGATGGATATTACATTGATCGGGTCAAACTTAAAGCTATCAAATAAGTTAGGTCGGTGATCTTTAGGCCGGATTGAAACTCCATCGCTCACTATTTTTGGAGCACAACTAGTCCCATGTTTAGAAAATGCATTTAAAATACATTAGGGGTTGGCCCAACTTTTTAGGTAGTAGGGACTAGACCCTAAATGCATCATGGTTGGCCCAACTTTTTAGGTTGTATGGACCGGACCAAAATAGGCTCGATCTTGGGCTATGAAAGTGCGATCCAACCTTACCTTTTCATTAAGCCGACTCATCGTTAGTCAGTTTGGTTTTTGACTCTAGAATCAAACTGGCTATCATTAAAAGCATTGTAACTGAACCCATCTCTTATTACACGATTGAAACTAGTCATCATTAGCATACTTCACCATTTACTCACAAGTAGAGCTAGCAATGGGTCGGGCTAGGCCAGTCCGACCAAAATCCATCGGGCTGGGGCGGGCTTGGTCACCACAAAATTTCATCTTCCCGTCATTTCTAGTGGCCCAGCCCAACCCAACAACACCTTTTACGTATATGTTTGGTTAGGCCCATCAGGCCTTGGGTCGTCCCAATGTAGGCCCAATTCTTTTCGAGCTGCTAAAAATGAAGCTCAACCCAACCCAATCTTATACGCGGGCTGGCTGATTGGGCTGGCCCGTCGGGCCAGACCAATTAATTTTGTAAACTCTACTCACAAGTTATTGCATAACTTGGAAGCTGACATTGTTTGTTTTGCCTAAAGAGGCTTAGTTAGTTATTGTATACCAAAAAAATCTCATTTTCGTTCCGCTAGAATATATGTTTTTACATCAAATGTGATTTTTTTTATCAAAATTTTCAAAAATCACATATTCACTCGCATTCACATTTTTTTTTCCACTAATGATTTCCACTCATTTTTGGAAAAAATCATCAAATCACTTATTATTATTATACATTTTTCTATAAATTTACTGTGTACTCACTCAAATATTTCTAACTGTCAAGTATTGTTTTACTATTTCAAAATCAAATCAACTTTTATGATTATTATTACATTTTCATTTAATATCCAATCTCACCATCAAAAATTAAAAATTCATTTTTTCTTTTAAAATTTTTATCATCGCCATTCTCTAGCAGGAAAAAAAAACTCAAAATGACAAAACGTGCAATCATACCCTCATTATTTGAATCAACTCCACAAGAAAGGTAAATCAAATAAAGAAAGAGAGACAGAGAACAATCTCCCCACAAACAATACTGATCAAAGTTATATTTAGACTCCAACAATAAAAAACCAATCTATCTTGCAAATTGCAATATTCCATTGATAACAGTCATTTTTCAAGCAGAAGCAGCCGTTGACATGGCCTGAAACTTGTTGAAAACTTCTAGAAGCATATGAGTCTCCAGCATAACATCCTTAACACAACTGTCTGAATAAAGCCTCTCTGCCCATCTCACCAGACAAGGAATCTTGGTTTCATCAAGAAATTTAGCCCCACTTAATATCTCTGTCACCTTCAACCATCCCACTTGACACCCCAGAGCTATATCAAGATAACCAACACTATCTCCACCAAAGAAAGCTTTGTCTTTACTGCAATTGATAAATGCCTCCTCCAATAAAAGCAATCCGTCATATATTTTCTCCAAAATTGCTGTTTTTGCTTCGTCCTCTTTGGCGTCCCTAAGCTGTCGGAATAGTGGAAAGAACTGAAACCATTTCGAGTATGTTGTTAGCATACTAAAAGTTTTACTTCCATAACTTGGAATAAAAAAATACAGAACTTCATTTTCTTAAAGGAATGATTCTATACATAATTGTTTTGGCTAAATTGCAATTTTAGTGTTGTAGTTATAGGAGTTGCAATAATGGTCCTGCAAAATCACGATTTGCCAAAACATAATTTTAGAAAATTATCGATTTCAGTCATTTGATTGTTACCAATTGAAAAAATTGTTAGAGAAATTCATGTGTCAACAATTTGGTCAAACCAACACATGTGGAATATAATTTTGCCTAAGTAGACATCATCAAGTGAGTTGGCATGTTCACTAGGTATGAGACAAAACTCAAGAAAGAAATCTCATTTATTGAATGTTCACCAAAAATAATTGATTTCTACATTAATGGGTTTGGCTGAACATGTTGATTTTCCAACAAATTTTCTAATTTTCCCTGACCAAATGATTGAAATCATTTTTTTTTTAAATTGCAGAACTTTTTGAAATCGTGATTGTTGCAGGATTATCTACAACACTAAAATTGCAATTTAGCCTAACTATTTTTGTTTTTCATCTTAACTTGTGTGTGTTTTTCATTAGTAGAGCAGCCAAAATGGAGCCCGGTCCGGCCCGACCTGGTTGCTTGATGGGCCGGGGGGTTGGACTCGCTCGGCCTGACAGATTTTGTACACAAAATCTATACCTGAGCTTGGCTGGGAATTTTTCTAGCTGTCCGAAAGAGAAAAATGAGAGAAAAAATATACCTTTTCATCAATATAAGCTGCCCAAAATCGCGCTATGGCACGGTCGTAAGCATCAGAAGGGAGAATGGATTGTCCATTAGTCCAGGCATCATCAATATACTGAACAATGATAAGGGACTCACAGATTGTCTTGTCTGCATGGATAAGAACAGGGACTTTCTTGTGAACAGGATTGCTTTTAAGAAGAAGCTCACTTTTTCGGTGGGGATTCGTTTCGACTAACTCATACTCGACAGATTTTATCTTGAGAGCCATCACGACCCGGTTAACGCACGGGCTTGGCCATGCTCCTAAAACCGTTACATCACTTGTTGCCATAGCTAATGCTCACTGGATATAGTCTTACCTTGAAATGTGATAAGTATGATTTCAAAGTCTAAGTTTGATCTTGCGACCTATAAAAACATATAGGGAAAGCTAGTTAACTTTGGATTTACCGAGGTTTTATATGTCTTACTTATATTAATGGTATAATCGGGACGGGGGGAGTTAACTTGATGTTGAAATTGAAGCTTTCATGTCACAAAGACAAACAATAAATTCTATTTTACTGATGCAATTGAAAATATCATCCACTGTTTACTAAGTATTGTGTCAAACACAATAGCCGGCAGGGAAACAAAGCAGCCGGCATCAGATTTGTTTAATAATGCAAAGACATTTATTTGATTCTTTTTGTGTCTTGGTAGTAGGTTAACTGAAGATCGAAACTAAGCTCTTAAACATGTGAGGCTGTCTAATGTGCAAAGTTAACTTGCATTATTGGAATATTTATTTTCATATGAAAAACCGGCTAATGAGCTTGTCCTGTTTTGCTAGCTCCCAAATAGTTTGCTTTGATGCGCATGTTGTATTCCCTGTTTATATATTAAACTGATTGGTAAGTTGTCAAGTGTTTCGATTCAAGGATAAGATAATTGGTTATTGTTTTGTAAGATTGGGACAGATTAGTCTACTAGCTGCCTTATTGATTCCATTGCACCATGCGACAAACACAATCCTGTCTGTACTATAAAGCTGGTAATTAGAGATTTGTCCTTGGTTCGAATTTGACTTCTTTGGACTAAACCGTTAGGATTCTTTTGAGTATCAGGTGTATTTTATAGTTGTGACTTTTATAGCATTTTTCTAAATGTATCCACCTTGGCCCCCTACTTGCCTAGACGCTAGGCCCCCGTTGGCCGCTTACATTTTTCTGTCAATTAGGCCCCGTCTAATTCTATCTATACCCCACTAACCCCACCCAAATCTCGCTAGGTGTAACCGTGTAAGGCCCTAGTTTGTTGTCTGCTATATAGTAGTGATTTATGCAAGGATAACAGTAAACAATCCATGTTTTCCCTAGACCCTATAGCTAGAAGAGTGACAAATTGTTTCGACCATAAGCTGTATTTTCCATTCCAATGTTTATTGTTTGTTTGCATTAAGAATAAGATGGTCTCTTGTATGCATAATGGTAGCTATCCTGTGACCTATCAGTGCACAGTATATTGTAGCACCAAAGAAGAACTTGATCGCTTTGTTGGTTATTCCCCCTTTATTTTCTTTTTTAGAAAAAAGTTCGAGAATTTGGTCGAGATAAAATAAAGGGATAATTACAAAAACACCCTTGAGGTTCGAGCTAATTACAAAAACTAGAGATTTTTGGAAATTACAAAAAAAAAACATTTAGGTTTGATCCGCTTTACATTTTTCCCCTTCATGTGCAAATATTTGAAAAACTCCCCTTACGTTTGTTAAAATATTACAGTTACCCCCTTAAATTTAAGAAACAAACGAACATCAAAGGGCGTTTTGTAATTTTCGAAAACCTCTTGCTTTTTATTTAATTAGCTCAAACCTTAGGTATTTTTCTTTTTTTTTTGTAATTATTCCTAAAATAAGTCATAAGATGAAAACTAATTGACTTATTGCATAGGTGGATTACAAATCAGAAAAATGCGTGTGGATATAGAAAAATACAGAGAAATTATTGCATACGTTCTGCAATCATATATTATTTGACCTAAAGAGGTTCATCTTAACAGAATCCTGGACAAAATGGAAACAGAAAACCAATCACAATTACAACCATGTTCACTTAAAACCTCCAGCTTTAATAAAAGCTTGGATCTTCTTATTAAGTTCCAGGAGAGAGTCAATCTCTGGCAAAACATCCTTAACAGCATCATCCGAACAAAATCGGTCGGCCCATTTCGCCAATCCAGGAGTCTTGGTTTCATTCAACAGTTCTACTTCAACAACTATCTCTGTCACCCTCAACCATCCCAAGACAGATCCAAGAACAATGTCAAGATAACCGATGTTATCTCCTCCAAAATAAGGTTTCCCTTTGCTACAATTGACAAAGGCCTCTTCCAGCAACATCAGCCCTTCGGACAATTTCTGTATAAGTGATGTTCTTTCCTCTTGTTTCTCTGTCTGTCTAAGCACTTTGACTAATGGATACAACTAAAATCATTTTTAATTATGTTAGAGAGAGTTAAAATAAAAGGTTAAATTACAAAAACTACTCCTGAGTTTTAGTCGATTTAAAAATAAACTAAAGTTTGTTTTTATTTTGTAGATACTCTCTTCAATAGGTGTAATTTGTAAAATAAAAACAAATTTCAAGAAGATGTTTGTAATTTTGAAAAATAATTGATTTTTTTTTTAATTAGGCTAAACATCATGATATCTTTTGCAATTAACCTTAGGGATAATAAGAAAAGAAAAAAAAAGTGAGATTTTAGGTAATTACAGAAAAATCTAAAGAAGTTTCAAAATTACGAAATTACGAAGTTTCAAAATTACAGAAACCTCCTTGAGATTTGACACCATCTTACACTTTTATCACAACCATTAGTCGAACTGATTGAATTTACCGTGTCATCAAATATTTTAAATCCTTCAACTCTCATAATATTAGAAATAACACAAACTTTTTATCTTGCATTTTACAGTTACATTATTTTTCTAAATATTACAAATAATTTGATGAAAACATGGTTATGAATAGAGCTACCAAATCCAGCCAATCCCATAGGCTTGAAATGCCAGGCCGGCATATAGGCCTGATCATTTCGTGTGTATTTTCATGGGTTGGGCATCAAATCTAGTGGCTGGACGGAATTTCGGCTCGGCCAATTTGACATCTTTATTTATGAAAACCTCAAGATAGTTTTTGTAATTAACCTTAAAATAAAAAGAGAGGGCATGAACCTAGTGGCATTTCACTTAAAGATCTGTTCATTTTAGTTTTTTTTCTTGAAATAAAGGAATAAATCAGGGAAAACAAATTAAGTGTACCTTGTCATCAATATAAGCTGCCCAAAAACGGGCCAAGGCCCGATCATACGCATCAGAAGGAAGGATTGATGGGCCGTTAGCCCATGCATCATCAATATACTGCACAATAATAAGGGACTCACAAACTGGCTTGTCTCCATGGATCAGAATTGGGATTTTCTTATGAACAGGATTATATTTGAGGAGCATCTCTCTTCTCTCGTGGGGATTATCGTCGATGAACTCATATGTGATGGACTTTATCTTTAAAGCAAGCTGAGCCCGATTAACATATGGACAGGCCCACATTCCTAAAAGAGTTACATCGCTTGCTTCCATAACTAATTCTATAGAATTATTGCTAGGAATTTGAATGTGGATCTCTTGGGGTGATCCAAATTAAGTTTAGAATTAAAGCTATGTGTTGGACATTATATATAACATAGCTAGACAAAAGTGATTCTAGTATTTATCGAAAGAGGTTGTCTGTTAGTGCAATGGACAAAAAGAGTGGAAAATAATAATAAATGTGGAAACAGAGGATTTTGGTTGGCGATGGTAAAATAACTGTTGGAATTGGTTTTGTTAATTGGGTTTTGACCCAATTTTGACCAATTATTTAAGTGGGTTCATTTATTCGAAGTATGAAATAAATGAGATAAACGTCATTTACGCCGCGGGTAGATGAGTTTAACATTTTGAATTTCTCAAAACCAATGTCGGGTGAATGAGAAATAAATGTTTTAAGTTGGCCACTTAAAATGCTTTTATATTGGAATATAAAAGAGTGGGAATATGGAAAGCCATATCCCACATAGGAAACATATTAAATGTTTGACTACTTAATAAAGAGCTTCACCACTAATAAGGAGTAATCATGTGGAACTCCTTATGGTACACCCTAGTGGACCAAGTCAATTTTGACTAGCATTTGGCTAGCTCAAAAGGCACCTCGGACGGTGCTCCGCACCGTCCGAGCGGACCCAGGCCCGCGCACGTCGCTCATAGTCGCATTCTGACGGTCAAGACTGATCCGGACCAGGGGTTGCACCCAGTCTGAAGAGGCACCAGGAGCTCTATATAAACCAGCCCCCAGAATTCATTTCATCACATCAAATTTCGAAATTCACTTTAGCTTTCTGCATAACTTTGTAAAAGAGAGTTTAAGAGCATCATAGTGTTCGTTGTACTTGCGATTTGTAGTGCAACTATCGCAAGTAGTCTGTCGTTGTATCTTGGGAGACGATTGTCGTATTCCGTAAGCACCGTGAGCGGGGCAATCTCGTCTTAAAGAGAAAGAGTCTAACTCTTGCCTCGACATCTGTTTTCGTATCGAAACTCTGCTCGATTCTTCAGCCATTCGATATACACCACCAGTTTTTCCAACAAATTTAAGACGAGATTTTTCGTGAATATCAAATGGCTTCGACGTCTTCAGTTCCAGCACCAGCACCAGCACCGGGAGAGAAACCCGAAAAGTTTGGGGGTTCAGACTTCAAAAGATGGCAACAGAAAATGTTGTTCTATCTTACGACTCTGAACCTTGCTCGTTTCCTTACGAAGGATGCCCCAGCTGTGGGGGAAGAGGAGACTGATAAGGAGAAGAGAATGGCGTTCGATGCTTGGAGTCAAAGCGACTTCCTGTGCCGGGACTACATTCTCAACGGAATGGACAACACATTGTATAATGTGTATTGTTCGGTAAAAACTGCTAAAGAGTTATGGAGCTCTTTAGAAAAGAAGTACAAAACGGAAGATGCTGACACAAAAAAATTTGTTGTCGGCAAATTCCTTGAGTTTAAAATGGTTGACACCAAGACGGTGATCAGCCAGGTTCAAGAAATTCAGCTTATTCTGCACGATATAATTGCAGAAGGAATGGTGCTGAGTGAATCCTTTCAAGTAGCTGCTATTATAGAGAAGCTACCGCCTCTGTGGAAGGATTTCAAAAACTACCTAAAGCATAAGCGGAAGGAGATGGGGCTTGAAGACTTAATTGTCAGATTGCGAATTGAAGAAGACAATCACAAGTCTGAGGTTAAGTCTGGCAAGCTTCCTATGGAGGCAAAGGCAAACTTGGTGGAGCCCAATGCTAGCAAAAAGAGAAAGCACCCAGGGAATGGTCAGAAACAGGGGAAGGCTAAAAAGTTCAAAGGGAACTGCTTCAATTGTGGAAAGCCGAATCACAAGGCTACAGATTGCCGTCTTCCTAAGAAAGCCAATCGAAACCAAGTGCATGTGATCGAGGACAAATCAGTGCCAATTGATATGTCCGAGCTTGATCTCTCCATTGTGTATGAAGGCAACAAATGCTACATGGTGGAGAACCCGAGAGAATGGTGGGTGGACACAGGTGCTACATGCCACATATGCTCCGATAAAGACATGTTCTCAACGTATACTCCCATCAATGGAAGGAAGTTATACATGGGGAATCATGTAACGTCTAAAATTATCGGTCTTGGCAAGGTGGTGCGAAGATGACCTCGGGCAAGGAGGACCGACCCTCGTTGATGTCCTTCATGTTCCGGACATTCGGAAGAATTTAGTGTCGAGGATCATTGTTGGTTAAGCGCGGGGTTGATTAGTATTCGAGGCTCAAAAGTTTGTATTAATGAAAAATGGACAGTTCATAGGGAAGGGTACTTAGATAATGGGCTCAAGATGAATGTAATGAATGTACTAGAAACTTTGAAAGCAATAAAATTAATGCTTCTTCTTATTTGCTTGAGTGTTCAAATTTATGGCATGTTAGATTAGGACATGTGAATTTTAACACTTTGAAAAGGTTAGTAAACTTGGAATTACTACCTAATTTTAAAATAGATTCACAAAGTGTGAAATCTGTGTTGAGGCAAAAATGGCCAAAACACCATTCCACTCGGTGGAAAGAGAAACAGAACCTCTAGAGCTAATTCACAGTGATATATGTGATTTAAAGTTTGTGCAAACTAGAGGTGGGAAAAAGTATTTTATTACTTTTATCGATGATTGCACAAGATACTGTTATGTATATCTTTTAAGAAATAAAGATGAGGCCTTAGAAGCTTTTAAAAGCTATAAGAATGAGGTTGAAAATCAACTTAGCAAACGAATTAAGATAATTCGAAGTAATAGAGGTAGAGAATATGGAGCTCCTTTTGATGAATTTTGCTCAAATTCTGGTATTATTCATCAAACGACAGCTCCTTATTCACCACAATCAAATGGTATTGCTGAACGCAAAAACCGAACTCTAAAAGAGATGATGAATGCTTTGTTGATAAATTCTGGTTTATCTCAGAATTTGTGGGGGGAAGCAATTCTCTCGGCCAACCACATTCTTAATAAAATACCACACAAAGATAAGGATAAAACTCTGTATGAGTTATGGAAAGGTCGAAAACCTTCCTACAAATACCTTAAAGTGTGGGGGTGTTTGGCTAAAGTAGAAATACCTAAGCCAAAACAAGTCAAGATAGGGCCTAAGACAATTGATTGCATTTTCATTGGATATGCTAATAACAGTAGTACATATCGATTTTTAGTGCACAAATCAGCAATTCCAGATGTACAAGAAGGTATAACTATTGAGTCGAGGAATCTTTGTATTTTTCAAGACGTTTTCCTTGTCGAAAAGAAAAGAAGCTAGTTCGGCAAAAGAACACGCGATACTGCTGATGGTGATTATCAAAGTGATGAAGAACCAAGACGCAGTAAAAGGGTCAAAATAACTAAGTCTTTTAGTCGAGATTTTCTAACTTATGTATTAGAAAATGAACCAAGGACAATTGGTGAAGCATTGTCCAGTTCAGAAGCTTCATTCTAGAAAGAAGCTATTAATAGTGAGATAGATTCCATCATGCAAAATCATACTTGGGAGTTGGTAGATCTCCCACCGGGAAATAAGCCTTTAGGATGCAAGTGGACCCTTAAAAGGAAATATAAAACTGATGGAACTATTGATAAGTACAAGGCCAGGTTAGTGGCTAAGGGATTTAAACAAAGAGAAGGCCTTGATTTCTTTGATACGTATTCACCTGTGACAAGAATCACATCGATTAGAGTTCTCATTGCTATTGCAGCGTTGCATAACCTTGAGATACACCAAATGGATGTGAAAAAGCGCTTTCTAAATGGTGAATTAGAAGAGGAAATCTACATGGAACAACCCGAAGGGTTTTTGTTGCTCCTGGATAGGAGAAGAAGGTGTGCAAACTCGTTAAGTCACTGTATGGCCTTAAGCAAGCTCGAAACAATGGCGAGAAATTTGACAGAACTATGTTGTCGAATGGCTTCAAAATTAACGAGTGTGATAAATGTGTTTACATTAAAGACACACATAATGCTTATGTGATTGTCTGTCTTTATGTTGACGACATGTTAATTATGTGAAGTAATCATGATATAATCATGAACACTAAGAAAATGTTGACCAAACATTTTGATATGAAAGATATGGGTGTAGAGATGTTATTCTCGGGAATTAAGACCTCTAAAACATCTCGATGGACTTGTTTTATCACAGTCTCATTATATTGAGACAAGATCTTGAAATTTCAATGCTTATGATCCTCTCCCGCTAAAACTTTGTTGATTTTAGCTTACACTTATCTAAAAATCAAAGCGAGCCTATATCTCAACTAGAATATTCTCGGATTATTGGCGAGTCTAATGTATGTAACAAAGCGCACACGCCAGGATATTGTCTACGCAGATTAATAAAGCGAGTAGATTTACGAGTAATCATGGAAATGACCATTGGAAGGCATTGATAAGGGTTCTTAGGTATCTAAGACTCCCTAAATTATGGATTACATTACTCGAGATATCCGGTGTATTAGAAGGATACAATGATGCTAATTGGATATCGACTCAAAAGATTCCAAGTCCACTAGTGGTTATGTCTTTACCATTGGTGGTGGAGCGGTGTCATGGAAATCCTCTAAACAAATGTGTATAGCTCGATCCACGATGGAATCGAGTTTATAGCTTTGGATAAAGTGGTGAAGAAGCGAAATGGCTTCGCAACTTTTTAGAGGATATTCCTGGCGGCCTAAGCCGGTCGCAATTATGATACATTGTGATAGTAAGTCGGCTATAGGAAGGGCTCGATCAAGTATGTACAACGGTAAGTCTCGACATATACGTCGAATACATAACACCGTTAAGGCGTTGATCTCAAATGGGGTTATTACAATCGATTACGTGAAATCGAAAGAGAACCTAGCAAATCCGTTAACTAAAGGTTTGAACAGAGATCAAGTATACTGCTTATCGAAAGGAATCCACAAAATAAGAGTGTTCATAGCGGTAACCCAACCTTATGAATTGGAGATCCCAAGACCTTGGTTCAATGGGACAACTAAGTTATGAATATTCGAGATAAACACTTGGAACATGTTACAGCTCATTCCTGTCCAAGTGGAGAAACCTGATGAATGTAGTGAGGTTAAGTTATAAACTTTTAATGATTCCTATACTTTAAAGAAGTGGAGGATGGCAGGATACTCTTAATAGGAGATCACCTATATGAGTGTGAAGCGGGCCGCTTCAACGAAATACTTATGAATCCAAGATATTGTCCGGGGCAAAATGGACACAACCGTGAGAACCAAATTGTGCTAGGAAAGATATTGTGTGGATCTTTGTTGTTTTGGTTTACATAAACAATTTGAACGAGTTCAAGACATCGCGTCACTGTGCAGCCTTAGTAAATTCGATAGTATTCCACTAAGGAAGGTTCAAAGCCATAAGCTACCTCTCCCGATGCAATAGCTTTCCGTTTGAACTCTCTTAGTGTCTGCATACTCATATGCATTTATTTCCATTCATGTGGGGGATTGTTGGAATTGGTTTTGTAAATTGGGTTTTGACCTAATTTTGACCAATTATTTAAGTGGGTTCATTTATTCAAAGTATGAAATAAATGAGATAAACGTCATCTACGCCGCGGGTAGATGAGTTTAGCATTTTGAATTTCTCAAAACCAATGCCGGGTGAATGAGAAATAAATGCTTTAAGTTGGGCACTTAAAATGCTTTTATATATGAAATATAAAAGAGTGGGAATATGGAAAGCCATATCCCACATAGGAAACATATTAAATGTTTGATAGTTAATAAAGAGCTTCACCACTAATAAGGAATAATCATATGGAACTCCTTATGGTACACCCTAGTGGACCAAGTCAATTTTGACTAGCCTTTGGCTAGCTCAAAAGGCACCGAGGATGGTGCAGAGCACCGTCTGAGTTGGAGCCGGAGCCAGACCTGGGCCCACGCACATCGCACATAGTCGCATTGGGCGCTTTAGAGGCGTACTTTGCACTTCGCACGTACGCATCATTGCGAGGAGCTTTGAGGAGCCTTAAAGTTTTGGAAAATTGAACCAGGGTTCAGTCCAGTGGCTCGGTGACGTGGCGGGCGGCTCAGGTGGCGATGACTTGCGAGAATCATCGGGTGGTGACATGGCGCTGATTGGGTGCGTCTATTCGCTAACGGGCACCGTGATCGACACGGTGTATGTCAAAGGGTGTGTTCTTCAGCGATCGAGACGGGACCATCGATCGCACTTTTTATTAACCACGGGGCGCGATCCGACGATCAAGACGATCCGGACGGGGTTGCACCGGTCACCGAAGAGGCATGATGGCTCAAAAGCTACTCTAGAAAACCTTAGGCAAGTGCACCTATCATTTTGTAGTATAGATTATTGAGTATCGAGTGTCATTCCCACGAGGATTGTAAGTACTAATAATTACCGTCTTTTTGTTATCTAATCTAGCAATTTTTTCGAGTTTTGTTTGTTAAAATGGAAAATGAAAATAGAGAATTTAAGATAATTGCAACTTACAATAAATCAAATAAAAGTAGATTGTAGAATGAGAAATCAAGAGATAGAAATGTGTTGAATGTAAATCCTCAGAATGTTTTTGTGATTCAACAAGATAAAAATACACCCACAAGCCCTTAAGTAAAAACCAATCTCTTTTAATAAAATCTCATGTTATGTGGACCGTAGAAATTCCCGATTTAAGTTAAACCCTTTCTCAAGGCGAAAAACTCCTAATCTCAAGTTGATTAATCGAAATCTCTTTCTAGTTAAAACCCCCAAAATTGCATTATAACGATTTATGAATTCCCATATTAGGTTTGACCCTAATCCAGAAGATTTATGTCGTCCTATATCTAGGATTGCATGCAACTCGTTTAACTTATATAGGTTCTTTCCCACCATAAATCTCTCGATTACCCGATGAGGAATAGATATCAAATTAATATTTAGGAAATATTAACTTGAATGAAATAAACATGATATAAGTGAATCACACAAGACATGAGAATTTTATTAAAAACATACAAACCTTAATCACAAATCTATTCTAGAGTTCATTACATTCAAACACTAGGAGTTTAGCTACTCATGATTTTGACAAAAGAGTAAATTACATAAGAAGAATTAAGTATTGTAGACATGATGTACTTATCTTTCTCAAAATCTCAATGACTTCTTCCTTGATAGATGATGTTGATCCAAGCCTTCTTCTCCAATGTTGCTACAAGCTTACTCCTCCAAGACCTTTTGATCCCAATTCCACTCAAAAATGTTAGACACAATGAATATTTTCTAAGTGTCTACATGATGAATACACAATGGATCTCTATATGAATGAATATTACATGAATTATGAATTCCTTTATCAACTCAAACTCTTGGCTTTTATAGGCACCATCTTTGTGAAAGAACACATCAATAATGCTAACAAATGCTCCACTTCCATGGTTGTTGGTTGAATCATTGTGTGCACATTCATGGTTGAGTTGGTTGAATCATTGTATTCACATGACAATACTCCACTTCCATTGGTTGAGTTGGTTGAATAATTGTGTCCACATGACAATTGAGGGAATAATAGAGTTTGGTGCAACAAAATGAGATGTAAAAGTTGCTCAAATGTTGTCAAAAACCAAAAAGGGAAAGCTTCCATAATTTCCGCCAAAAGAACATCCAGACTGGACGAAAAACACACCCGTGCTTTAAAAGCACGGACAGGCCATGTTTTTGGATTTTCCCGAACACGGCCGTGTTTGATACATCGGGGTCGAAAAATTGCTCGTTTTTGACTTCTAAAAAGCACGGCCGTGCTTAAAAACACACCCTGCCCGTGTTTGACTGAAAAGGCCCCGAAATGACGCGTTTAGCTTGGGATTTTGAGTGTTTTTGCATCCAGAAACTCTCGGGTATGTTTTGACATGAAACCATGGCCCAAAATTCACCAAAAATAGCTCCAAATCATCAATCTACACCAATAAAAGCACCTCGGAGTAATGTGAAATATGTACAATCAAAAATTTATGAAACTAACAATAAAATAACTCAAATCATACTTAAATATACACATAAAACATGCATAAAAAGACCCTTATCAAACCACCTCCAACTTTGAACTTTGCTTGTACTCAAGCAAAACATTAAATCAATAAGAATGGTTCAATAAATTACAACACACAAGGATTTTTTTTTCAATGATTGAACACAAGCAAAAAGGTTCTTAGCCTTCTCAACCCGAATTAACCATTCAAGGTAAAAACACGAGTTTTGCAAAGCGATCGATGTCAAGAAAGATCGTAATATCGGCAGCATTATTCAAACTTGAAATCATCACTCCACATATATTGATAGTTATGAATAACTTCAATTCAATAATGTCATGAAAATACAAGAATTCAATAGATCATTGTAGTTAGTCTACTAGTCATATAACCAAGCTTCTTGAACTTTTATTGGAATGAAAATTCAAGGAATATACATTCTCCCTTTCGATTTTCTTTCTTTTTTTTTGTAGGACCTTTCGAGGCATTCTTCCACTAGGTTTATATTTTGAATTTCCGTTCAAACACTCCTAGGGTGGTTTCCCATACTCATATTTGTGTCGCCTTTTTTACGTAAAAAGACAAACATGGGGCTCATGAATGCTCCTAGTTACTAAGCAACAACAAAAGAGGAGTATAACCTCGATTGGTCCATTTTTTCCATTTTTTTTCTCTTTTTTTTCATTTTTTTATCCACAAGCTTGGTTTAACAACTAGTTAACCACCACTAAATCATGAATTCTCGAACGTTCATAACACTAAGTATTGTCGTAAATGCCTTAACACATCAAGTAATATGGTGTTGGAAATCTCATCAAAATTTAGCCCGCATCCACGTCAATCTATCTTAGACAATCAATTGCTTCACATTGAAACACAAATTAACAAGTTAATAAAGGTATAATTGGGCTAAGTTATTGACTAGCAAACACTCAATTTGTTTAAAAAAAAAATACCTTTTGTTGACAAATTCAAAATAAAAACAAGCACACACATACTCAGAACAAGCACACAAGCATTCTAAGAATGTAATTGCACCCACCTCCAACTTTAAAGGTTCACATTGTCCTCAATGTGAAAAAAAAAAAAGATGAACGAATACAAACAAAACACTCAAAAATCGGTATTGAGCGACCATTGGGTTGTTTAGTACGAGACCTTCATCGGCATCTTCTTACCTAATCAAGGATACACAACTCGAATACCGTGAAATCATCAAATATAATTTTTTTTTGAGTTTTTTTTTAATAAAAACACGGCCGTGTTCGGTACGAATTTTTTCGATCAAAAAAAATTTTTATTTAAATTTTTTTTTTTGAAAAACACGGCCGTGTTTTTTTTTTCAATCCCCAAGCAATAAAAAAAATTAAGTAAGAGAAAATGCACACAAAATGCCGGGTTGCCTCCCGGTTAGCGCTTCTTTAAAGTCGTATAGCTGGACCGTTTACCCAAATGTGGAGATTAGTCGGGTGGAGTTTTGGACTTATGAAAATCCTTTGGACATTTCTTAGCATTACCTCCAACTTTATGCTTCAAAATGTGCTCTTTGAACTTTCCGGTCCCCTTTTCGGGCATAAGCTTCCAACATGGACTTTGAACAACACTTTTCTCCAAGATATTTTTAGATTTCTCATCGTGCAACGAAATTGAATCGGCAAAAGAACAATTAGTATCCTTTTCAATATCAACATGAATTTTAAAAATTACTTGTTCATCCCTCACTCTCAAAGTTAATTTTCCCTCATGAACATCAATGATAGATTTCGCCGTAGCCAAGAAAGGACGCCCAAGAATTAGAGGAACATCAATATCATCATGCATATCAAGAATAACAAAATCAATCGGGAATATGAATTTATCAATCTTGACTAACACATCATTAATAATACCTCTAGGATGTTTAATCGATTTATCAACTAAGTGAATGTCCATCCTAGTAGGTTTTGATTCACTTAATCCCATATGCTTGAATGTATCATAAGACATCACGTTGATACTAGCTCCCAAGTCGGCTAGTGCCCTATCAACAGGTAAATCATCAATTGTGCAAGGGATAATAAAGCTTCCTCGGATCATTAAATTTTTGTGGTAGTTCATTGGAAGGACATTTATCATTCAATTGCACATTTGATAATTTTTAAGCTTATTTTCACTAGGAATGATGTCATTAAGATCCCTAACATGCTTTGAAGGAGGTTGAACAAGTGGAATATTAGTATGTAATTGCTTGAAAGAATCAAGGTACTTACCAAATTTGTCCTCCCTTCTATCTTCTTCATTAAACCCCGGTAAAGAATCTTGGGCTTGTATTCTTGCAACCACCTTTTTCATGGGTTTGTCATCCCCACATATTTTTTGCATGGGAGTGTTATGCTCATGTGGAACATTGATGGTGATTGCTTTTACATGCTCTCTTGGGTTTGGCTCGGTGTTTCCGGCAAACTTCCTTGTGGTCTTTCGAAATCATTTTTGCAATGGTCTATTTGGTTTTCCAGATTATGGATAGATGCCTCCTGATTTCTTAAAGATGTCTCTACCGCTTGGAATCGAGTATCTGTTGATTGCACAAACTTTGTTATAAGATCTTCCAAGTTAGGCTTACCTTGATTTGGCTGAACTCCGGAAGGCGTGTGTAGGTTAGGATTGGGATTATGACGTGGTTGACCTTGATTTCCCAACCGAAATTAGGATGTTGTCGCCACCAGGATTGTATATGTTGCCGTAAGGATTATTTGGGTAATTTATGGCTTGATTCCCAACGTAATTGGCCTGTTCAAACTTGTGGTATTGTGTGTGGCAGTCCCGATGATTATGCAATCCCCGCAAGTTTCACAAGATAAAACGTGCGGTGGTGGTGGTTTAGAGCCGCTAGATCATCGATCTTTTGGGTCAAAGCTTCGACTTTTGCAAACTAGTGTAACCATTGCATCTTCATTATAAACACCCACTGCTCATTAGGTTTACCTCGCACGGATTGCCATTGATAGCCATTCATGGCCATTCACTCTATCGATCTTGGGCAACGATGTTTTATTGTTCAAAGTTCCCCACCGTGCGATCGATCATTCGCCTTGTTGATGAGAGTAGCCCATTGTAAAATGTTTGGACTTGCATCCAAATAGGAAGACCATGATGTGGGCATTTCCGCTAAAATTCTTTGAATCTCTCCCAGTGTCGTACAAGGTCTCGTCGTCTTCTTGAGTGAATGAAGAGATTTCATTCCTCAATCGTGCGATTTTGGTGATGGAAAATACTTTAAAAGGAACTTTTCGGCCATGATGCTCCATGTTGTGATTGTTCCGTTTGGCAAAGTATTTAGCCATTGTTTAGCCCGTCCCCGAAGAGTAAATGGGAACAGGCGTAAACGGATGGCATCGTCAGAGACCCCATTGATTTTGAATGTATCGCAGATTTCGAGAAAATTTGCGATATGATTATTCGAATCTTCGTCTGGTAGGCCGTCAAATTGAACAAACTATTGCACCATCTGAAGGACATTTGGTTTTATTTCAAAATTATTGGCTGCAACAGTGAGCCTCACGATACTAGACGATGTGCCGTCCATGGATGGTTTGGCGTAATCGTACATAGTTCTTTGTTCATCCGCCATGCCGAAATCTTTGCTTTCGTTAATATCTTCTTCATGGTCTATATTAGTACTTTCCTCTATGTTGCTATCGGCGGTGTCGCGCTTCCAAATTCGACGATGAGTAGGCATGCACTGCGGTAAATAGAGAGGATAAGTGTAATCCAAGACTTACAAAGATAGATAAAATGACAGATGATGGTAAAAAAAATGATTAAATTAATAAAAATAAAGCGTTCTTAATGTTACAATCCCCGGCAACGGCGCCAAAAACTTGATGGCTCAAAAGCTACTCTAGAAAACCTTAGGCAAGTGCACCTATCGTTTTGTAGTATAGATTATTGAGTACCGAGTGTCATTCCACGAGGATTGTAAGTACTAATAATTACCGTCTTTTTGTTATCTAATCTAGCAATTTTCAGAGTTTTGTTTGTTAAAATGGAAAATGAAAAATAGAGAATTTAAGATAATTGCAACTTACAATAAATCAAATAAAAGTAGATTGTAGAATGAGAATTCAAGAGATAGAAATGTGTTGAATGTAAATCCTCAGAATGTTTTTCGATTCAACAAGATAAAAATACACCCACAAGCCCTTAAGCAAACACCAACCTATTTTAATAAAATCTCATGTTATGTGGACCGTAGAAATTCCCGATTTAAGTTAAACCATTTCTCAAGGCGAAAAACTCCTAATCTCAAGTTGATTAATCAAATCTCTTTCTAGTTAAAACCCCAAAATTGCATTATAACGATTTATGAATTCCCATATTAGGTTTGACCCTAAGCCGTAAGATTTATGTCGCCTATATCTAGGATTGCATGCAACTCTTTTCACTTATATAGGTTCTTTCCCACCATAAATCTCTCGATTACCCGATGAGGAATATATATCAAATTAATATACCGGAAATATTAACTTGAATGAAATAAACATGATATAAGTGAATCACACAAGACATGAGAATTTTATTAAAAACATACAAACCTTAATCACAAATCCATTCTAGAGTTCATTACATTCAAACACTAGGAGTTTAGCTACTCATAATTTTGACAAAAGCGTAAATTACATAAGAAGAATTAAGTATTGTAGACATGATGTACTTATCTTTCTCAAAATCTCAATGACTTCTTTCTTGATAGATGATGTTGATCCAAGCCTTCTTCTCCAATGTTGCTACAAGCTTACTCCTCCAAGACCTCTTGATCCCAATTCCACTCAAAATGTTAGACACAATGAATATTTTCTAAGTGTCTATGATGAATACACAATGGATCTCTATATGAATGAATATTACATGAATTATGAATTCCTTTCTCAACTCAAACTCTTGGCTTTTATAGGCACCATCTTTGTGAAAGAACACATCAATGATGCTAACAAATGCTCCACTTCCATGGTTGTTGGTTGAATCATTGTGTGCACATTCATGGTTGAGTTGGTTGAATCATTGTATTCACATGACAATGCTCCACTTCCATTGGTTAAGTTGGTTGAATAATTGTGTCCACATGACAATTGAGGGAATAATAGAGTTTGGTGCAGCAAAATGAGATGTAAAAGTTGCTCAAAGGTTGTCAAAAAGCAAAAAGGGAAAGCTTCCATAATTTCCGCCAAAAGAACATCCAGACTGGACGAAAAACACGTCCGTGCTTTAAAAGCACGGGCATGCCATGTTTTTGGATTTTCCCGAACACGGTCGTGCTTGAAAAGCACGGCCTGGCCGTGTTTGATACGTCGGGGTCGAAAAATTGCTCGTTTTTGACTTCTAAAAAGCACGGCCGTGCTTAAAGACACACCCTGCCCGTGTTTGACTGAAAAGGCCCCGAAATGACGCGTTTAGCTTAGGATTTTGAGTGTTTTTGCATCCAGAAAACCCCCGGGTATGTTTTGACATGAAACCATGGCCCAAAATTCACCAAAAACAGCTCCAAATCATCAATCTACACCAATAAAAGCACCTCGGAGTAATGTGAAATATGTACAATCAAAAATTTATGAAACTAACAATAAAATAACTCAAATCATACTTAAATATACATATAAAACATGCATAAAAAGACCCTTATCAAGGCACCAGGAGCTCTATATAAACCAGCCCCCAGAATTCATTTCATCACATCAAATTTTGAAATTCACTTCAGCTTTCTGCATAACTTTGTAAAAGAGAGTTTAAGAGCATCATAGTGTTCGTTGTACTTGCGATTTGTAGTGCAACTATCGCAAGTAGTCTGTCGTTGCTTCTTGGGAGACGATTGTCGTATTCCGTAAGCACCGTGAGCGGGCAATCTCGTCTTAAAGAGAAATAGTCTAACTCTTGCCTCGACATCTGTTTTCGTATCGAAACTCTGCTCGATTCTTCAGCCATTCGATATACACCACCAGTTTTTCCAACAATAACCGTCGTAACCATCCACGTCGGTACCCGAATAAAATAAAATGGGATCATATTCAATTAAATTGGGAATCGACTGGGGATGGGAATTCTCCGTTTCTCTAGAATCAGGATGTATCCCCGTCTCATCCCATCTTCATCCTGTCATGATTAAATAAAAGGGGAATCTCAGTCTCCATCCCCATTTTCGGAATATCGATATTGTAAATTAAAGTCGGTCTAAGTGGCCGCCTAGGCGACTCCTAGGCCGAAGCTATTTTGTCTAGTCGGTGAAAAAATCATTTTGGCCAAAAATTGGCATAGGCGTCTGTTTAGGCATGCTAAGCGGCCAAAAATCGGTTAAAAATTTAAAAAAGAATAAACAATAGTATTTTTTCTAGGAACTGGTCTGCCGCCCGACAAGCGCCTATCAATTTCTGTAACTTTGCCGAAATATGTATATCTATTTTATTTATTTATTATTAATATTAATTTTATTTAGAATGTTTTTTTGATCAATTCTAAAAACAAAACCCCAAAGTATTTATAATTTTTCTTGTTTTCATTCATTATCTAGGAATTTATGTTATTTTTATTTATTTCAATTAATGGTTGTTTTAAGTAATTTATGGGGATCCCAATTCCCGTGGAGACCTCATTCTTCGAACGGGAACTCCTTGTCGGGGATGGTACATGGGATGGAATTCGAGGACGGAAATTATATGTCTCACCAGTTCCATCCTCGCCCATTATTATCTCTAATTTTGGTCATCATAAAATTTTCAATATGACTAACTAATGAAAATGCAAAGACAAATGAGCACTTTTAAGATACCATCAATTATTGCATGGTTTCTACGTGGCTTCAATTCGGCTTGGAAATAAACCACAAATATCTAATTCGGTATTTTAAATAATATAAGTCCTAGGATTTGGTTCAAATGAGATCACCCTTCCTAGGTAAGACAGTGTGGACTCATCTTACCCATTGATCTTAAAAAATGAAGGGATGTGATTAATTCAGTTTTTTTACTTATATCCTAATTTCACGATTTTAAAGGTAAGGTTGTAATTTTGTAATTCAAATTAGTAGTCCCAGCGGGTTTTATGGGCTGAGATTGAAACTGCCGGATTTGGTGGCGGAATTTAAGAAAACAGTTTTTTTCCAAATATTTTTATTTTACAATATAGCTAGAGTTCTTCTACTGCATAATTAGACATCAAATAATGCATATTTAGTTATTTTGTTGGCACTGTTTTACGAAAACAAGACATAATTGAATATAACGTACTGCATATTTTGTTATTCTACACTGCATAAATAGGTTCAATGTAATGTATATTTAGTTATGAAAACGAGATGTTGCTTTTGGAAATTATAAAAATGGGATGTTACATAATGTACTGCATATTTAGTTAATCCACACTGCATAGATAGTTTCTAGAGAATGCATAGTTAGTTGATTTTGTTGCATAGTTTATGACGTCTTGCATAGCTGGGTGTACTGTACTACATATTAGTTTTTTTACGCTGTATAGATAGTTTGCATATAATGCATATTCAAGTCGTGTGATGGTAAAAGAAGTAGAAGCTCAAGATTAGGAGTGTTCACAGTTCGGTTCACCGGCCGAACCAAACTGAAACCAAAAATTCGGTTCGAACCAAAACCGAACCAAAAATTTCGGTTCAGTTTTTGGTTTGTCAAATTTTAAAATTTCGATTTTTGGTTCGGTTTTGGGTTTGCAGTTCGGTTAACCGAACCGAACCGAAAACCAAAATTATATACATTATATATACAAACATATTTCCATAACTAAATAGAAAGCTGTTTCACTACTTAATACAGGTTGAGGTGCATTTCTTTCCCATTAACTATATCAAAATAATGTGACTTTCTTCTTCTCAACAAGATTCTCGTCCCTATCAGTGATTGCTCTGCCAAGATACTAAATTTTAGGTTTTCACGAAGTTATTGTCGACTCATTAAGGTATTCTGGAAAAATCCCTAAATTATAAACCGCTGAGGCAATTGATTTAAACAAAGCAAAAGTATAATTAATGTTGATTTATCCATTGTTCACAAGGAAGCCCATGTAATTTTTGTGGTTCCTATGGTGTAATGAAGCTTGTTCATAGTGAAAGAAGACGAAACTGCCGGTTCATATTTCAAAACCTTTTTTTTTCATTGTAAGATTTTGGTTTTGACCGAAAAACCGAAGAAAAAACCAAAAAAAATTCGGTTTTGACCGAACCGAACTGTGTAGTACGGTTCGGTTTTCGGTTTTATATTTTGATCAACCGAAATTTCGGTTAACCGAAACTTTGGTTTGGTTCAGTTCGGTTGGACCAAATGAACACCCCTACTCAAGATGATGTTGAAACATCCACAAGGCAACAACCAAACGAAAAAGAGGAGTCTCCCGCAAAGGAGTTGCAAGTCTCGTTTGATGGCCTGATTCCAATTGACCAACTCAAGGAGTTCATCATTGGGACTATCAAAGATAAGATTGATGGAAGTTCCAAATCATGTTTGACTTACGCCAAGCCATATACTTTGAGAATTGATAGTTTGAAGATGCCCATTGGCTATCAACCCTCGAGATTCCAATAATTCGATGGCATAGGCAATCCAAGACAACAAGTGGCTCACTTTATCGAGACATGCAATGATGTTGGAACTTATGGAGATTACCTAGTAAAACAATTTGTTCGATCCTTGAAAGGAACTGCATTCGATTGGTATACCGACTTGGGGGCGAATTCGATTGAGAGTTAGGAACAGTTGGAACAAGAGTTTCTTAATCGTTTCTATAACACACGACGAACCGTTAGTTTGACTGAACTCACAAATTCACGTCAGTGGAAGGAAAAGTCCATCGTGGACTACATCTATCGTTGGAGGGACTTAAGCCTCAACTGCAAAGATCAATTGTCAGAGACTTCTGCAATTGAGATGTGCATCCAAGGAATGCATTGGAGCCTATGCTACATACTTCAATGAATAAAGCCAAAAACTTTTGAAGAGTTAACAACTCGAGCACAGGCCATTGAGATAAGTTTGAACATTGACCAACAAGAATGTCCAAGTGATGTTGATGAAGAAGAAGAAGTGGAGCCATCTTCAACTTTCCAACGCTCCTAGATGCGAGCATAAACCATCTAAAATTGTCAAAATAAAATATGCCCAAGTGCTCATTGATAACATCCTAAACTATCAACAACACTCATTGACATGAGTATAAAAGGTCTACAAATCAAATCCAATAAAGTGCTCCTTGATACGAGCATAAATTAGCAAGAATACTCCTTGATACGAGTATAAACTATCTGCATATGTCAAATCCAAATCAAGACTCCTTGATACGAGTTTAAACTCTTTACGTATCTCAAGTTCAAATGTCTACTCATTGATACGAGTATAAACTATCAATATATCTTGAATTCAAATGAATACTCCTTGATACGAGTATAAACTATCAATATATCCCAAGTTCAAATGTCTATTCCTTTGGTATGAGTATAAACTAGCAATATATCTCAAATTCAAATTAAAACTCCTTGATACGAGTGTAAAATATCAATATATCCCAAGTTCAGATGTGTACTCCTTGATACGAGTATAAACTATCAATATATCCCAAGTTCAAATGAAGGCTCTTTGATATGAGAATAAACTATCTACAAATTCTAGAGCTCCTTGATATAAGTTTAAACTATCTCTATGTTCCAAGTCAAACAAAATGTTGTGAGTAAATTCACTTTAGCATTTGTTGAAACAAATGCATGCAAACAAGTCTCGAGGGGGCATTTGTAGGCATATAATTTGTTTTTGGCCAATCGATAATTGCCAAATGTCATATTCTTATAGGTCAAGATTTATCTTGATATATTGTTATTTCTTTTGATAATTATCATAATTTGTGATTAAAGAGATAAATATTAAATCTTGAAGGACCAATCAAATCAAAGCCTTCACCATATGAGTTATCCAAAAACCTCTCTCCTACAAGTATAAATAAAGGTCATTCTCAAGGAATTAAATCACAAATTCGAAGAGAAGAAATCCAAGCAAGAAAGTGGTGGAGGAAATTCTCTCAAGTCAAGAAGAACAAATTCAAAGAGATCCACGGTGTTCAAGGCAAAATTCAAGGCGTTCATCGCGGAGTCCACTTAAATCACGGCGTTTTATTTGGGAATAAGCTTTCATGTCCTCGAGTTAACGTTAATTAAAGTCAAATCCATCTTTGAGAAAGATCAAAGAGTCAAAACCACCAAGAAATTCTAATATCCAAATCAAGTATCATCAAATATATCAGGTGTTATTCGAGATTAAGCTGTCAAGCCCTCGGATTAACGTTATTCAAGTCCAAGTTCAAATTTGGAGAAAATCAATCTGAAGAGTTCATCTCCAAATTCTCAAATTCTACATATCATATATCCTTGAAGAGAAGAATCAGAGGATTTTTAGAGATTGAAAACCCTTTCGATATTTTAATTCATATATAAATTCAATTTGTACTATTTTTCTTGTTTGTTATATCGCAGACAATAGAAATTTGTGTTACAAACACTATCCACATCCCTTTTATAAACATCCTCAGATCGATGCTTAGGCTGAAGAGTCAAAACTTAGGTGTCGATAGGCCTGTACATTTCATCCATACTACAATGAATGATTAAATTCAAAGCCCCCTGGTTCTGTTTTGTATGTTTCGTTTGGTAGTCTTGCTAAGATTGATAAAAAAAGTGATTTTCGAAATTGCGGGTGGGCTTTTGCTTAGTGAGGTTAATTTTATTTAGGTTATTCGGCCTGGGATTGTGGATTTTGACTTCCTAAAGAATTTGAGGATATGACTAGGGATTATCCCATGGTGCGCGTAAAATCAGGTGTTGTTGAACCCGGCGATTCGAGGGTTTTTGACGCACTGTAGATGGAATTTGGTGCTTGGAGAGCGTATGGTGTGGTGTTCCGAATATTTGTTATCCTTTGTTTACTGATCAGATTACGAATAGAAAATTGGTGGTGGATGATTGGAGAGTTGGATTGAATCTCTGTGATGGAGAGTTTATTACAAGGGATGAAGTTGCGGAGAAGATTGGGATTTTGATGAGTGGGAAAAGGTCGGATGAGTTGAGGCAGGAAATTGGGGATTGGGGAAATGAGGAAAATATTGGAAAATGCCTTGACTAAGGATGGTTCTTCGCAGGGGCGGAGCTAGACCTTTAATATTGGGTGGGCTAATTATTTTTTGGGGGCTAAACCAATAAAATTGAATGTTTTAATTCCAAATATTAGTATTTAAATATAAAATGTATATAGATAATAGAGTTTTTAAAAAAAAATTGGGGGGCTTTCCTACCCTCTCACAAGGGTACACCCTTGGTTCTTCGGAGAGAAACTTTGATTGTTTTGTTGAAGATGTGTCCGATGAAACATTTAGAAGATGTAAGAAAATGTAATTGATATAAGTTTTGCGACGTTTAATAAGGATGTAGTGTTTTTTTAATTATTATTTTGATAAAAAAGTTTAATATTGATAAAAGAAAATTGTGAAATCGAATTTCACAAATATAATGGGAGTGTTTACAATCACTAAAAAAAATACTTCTCGGCCTTTGCTTGAAGAAAATCACATTTTAATGTTTGTAAAGGTCAAACACTGACAACTTCTAATTCTCAACATTTTTACCGAGGCTCTCACAATTTCCACAAATCCAAGCAGACAGGAAATGCACTGAGAACCTAGTATTTGTTTTCTTATGTACTTACGTTTTAATATTCTTTAAATGAAATTCGGGCACTCCTCGTCTCTTCTTTATGTTTTTATTATCACCTTCTCAAAGATGCCGGCTTGGAGTTGGTCCTATGATAAACACACCCCTGCATCACTATCATCTATATAAACTAGCTCCATTATAGCATATAACTATAACATTTTTCCATATTCTAATTTACTCTCATCAGAAATCAACAAAAATTGGGAAAAAAATGGCCGAAAAAAAGCTTCATGCTATCATGATTGCATTCTCCTTCCAAGGCCATATTACCCCATTCATCAATCTGGCACTCAAGCTTGCTTCAAATGGCTGCACAATCACTTTTCTCCACACTGAATTCGTTCACCGCATGTTGTCCAAAGCCCACCACAGTGTTGAAGAAGTCGATTTATTCTCTGGAGAACGTAAATTCAATCTTGATATACGTTACATGACGATTTACGATAGTTTTCCACCGAATTATGATAGGATTCTCAACTTCAACGAGTATTGGGAAACTATTTTACGCGATTTTCCATCTCGTGTGGATGAATTAGTAGGAAAGCTAATCGTGCAGTCTGATGATGATGGTGCGTCTAATTTGGTTCATTTCTTGGTTGCTGACACTTTCTATTCATGGCCCACCTACAACTATTGCTAAGAAATATAACATGTTGAATGTTTCGTTTTGGATCGAAACAGAAGCTCTAGTATTTTCAATAGACTATCACTTGGATCTTCTGATAGAAAAGGGCTATTTCCCATCCAGAGGTATGTGTCCTAAATTCCTCCTGAATTAGTCATTCTTTGGGTTAGTTGCAAACAAATATTTTGAGATTTCGTCTTAAGGGTTAATTACAAAATTACCCTTAAGGTTTAACCTAATTACAAAAAACTCCAATTATCTTTTAAAATTACAAATAACCCCTGATATTTGTTTTAGCTTACAAAAGTACTCCCTCAAGAGGCCTCAACAAGGGGTGTATTTGTTAGGTAAACACAAACTGGCCTCAAGGGAGTATTTGTAAATTGAAAGATACTTGGAATTTTTTGTAATTGGGCTAAACTTCAGCGGCAATTTTTGTAATTATCCCTTAGTCTAATTATGAAAATACTCAGCAATCTTTCAAACTTATAAATATTCCCCTAATATCTGTTTCGATTTTTAAATTGCACCCTCAATAGGAGGATATTGTCAGGTGGGTATTTTTGTAATTTTGAAAGATAACTGGATATTTTTGTAGTTATCCTTGGAGTTTTCACACATATTAACATTTTTCTTTAAGGCTTCATTTGGATTGATAGATTTTGGTCTAAGGATTTCAAATCCATAACAACAAATCCCATTTGGATTGGAGGATTTTGATTTGGGAAGAGGATTTGGGGGAATGGTTTTAATTTTCAATTGACTCAAATAAGAAGAATTGTTTTTTAATAGGTAAATGGAAATATATATAAAAAAAAAGGAAAAGTCCTGATCACAAGCCGATCAGGTAGCAAAGTGAAAACAATGTTAGATTTCAGAAAAAGAAACAACAAAAATAACTTAAAAACGCAATTTACATGAAAGACGTCTATTTCTAGAGGATTTTCGAATTATATTATCATTAGTTTTGTTAGCACGTGCTCAAGTATCCTCTACATGGTCTGATGTACCATGTTGAATGTCAGCCCAGGATCCACGAGCCGCAATTGCCATTGCCTTCATAGTTTCTGAGGAATCACATGAGTGAAAGGCAATCGGAGTAGTTGATGAGTCGCCTATCTTGGCCTTTAAGTCTTTCAATTTGTCTTGTTCTTCTTCATCCGCCATATCTGACCAAAGTTGTCGGGAACCTTCAGACGAATTGTTCGTACTTATAACATAAAATAAGAAGAATTTGAAATCCTCTTAACTCTAAATCTATTTTTCATTAAGTTGGGAGTACTGGTTGGAGGGAGGGGATTAATTTCAAAGAAACTGAAAGATATCAGGTTTGAACCCGGGTCAACACCCTTAAAAATGATGATGAGCAATACCACTTGAGAACTTGTACAATCAGTCTATTGGATATAACTAATTTTTGCTAATTGATAATCAGGTAATCTGGGGATATCATAGATTTTATACCAGGGGTTCAATCCATTAAATCAAAGGACTTGATGTCCTATCTTCAGGATGTGGAAATAACAACTATCCACCAGATTGTAACCAAGGCATTTGAGCAGGTGAAATCTGCAGATTTCATATTAATTAACACGGTCGATGAACTTGAACACGAAACAATACAAGCTCTAAACCAAAAGCAGCCCACTTATGCAATAGGCCCTATAAACGTTTCCACTAATTTCACCACAACCGTTGTTCCCAAAAGCCTATGGTCCGAAACAGATTGTACAGAATGGCTAAACTCCAAGCCATCCGACTCGGTTTTATACGTCTCGTTTGGCAGTCTTGCTCAGAGCAATAAGCAGTTAGTAGAGGAAATAGCTTATGGGCTTCTCCTTTGTGAAAAAAAATTTATTTGGGTTCTTCGGGAAAATACAGATGTGTTGCCTGACAGGCTCAAGAACAGTTTGAGAGATAAAGGGTTGTTTGTTTCGTGGTGTAACCAAAATGTAGTAATTACAATTCCAGCTATCAGATGATTTTTGAAATTCTGTTGGTGGAATTCGATACTGGAGAGTATATGGTGTGGCGTTCTGATGATATGTTTCCCGTTTTCGGGTGATCAACCTACTAATAGAAAATTAGTGGTTGATGATTGGAAATTGGGATTAATCTATGTGATGGGATATCTGTTACGAGGTAGGAAGTAGCAGAGAAGATTAAGGAGTTAATGAGTGGAGAAAATTTATTGAATGGTTTGAGGAATGAAATCAAGAAAATCAGGAGTGTAGTGCACAAGGCATTGGCTAAAGATGGATCGACTTAAAGAAATTTTGATCAATTTCTTATGGATTTGAGGGCTAAATTATTTAATGCCACAAGCCAGGAAATATGTATCAGTTAAAGACATATGAAACTTCTCTCTCTTTTTTATTTGCATTCATGATGTTTTTAGAAAGTTAGAAAATTTAGTCCTTCATTGAATTATTTCTTTTGTTGTTGTATAGGTTTTATCAAAGTAATATTCGATAAGAATTCGCGTCACGGGGACGCTAAAACGACGTTCATCCATTAAATTAAAAAGTAGTGTTAATCTTGCCCCCGGGGCATAACCCAACTGGTAAAGAACATGAATGACGTATTGTCTACTTGCTGGCACCTGCAGTGTGGAGGTCCAAAACCCATGGTAACAAGGTGAAGGAGGATTTCTTGTGTGGTGACCCAGTCTATGGCAGCTTAGGACCCTGACTTGTTGTGGCACATCCCCTGATTCACCTCCTCCACAAAACTCTAGGCAAGGACAGTGGGGGCCCTAGGAATGGGGTTCATCCCTTAAAAAGTAGTGTTAATCTTAAAAAGCCAAGTATACTTGGCGTCGGGCGAAGTCTTGAATACTTGGTGTTGAAAAAAATGGTGTAAATTTATTAAAAAGAAAAATTTAATCTAAAAGCATAACTATAACAATTCACATTGTCTAATGATGTATAAGTTTTCATGTAAGATTTTATTGAACCTCAAGTTATTTTTATGTGTTTTATAGTGATCTATATTTGTTAATATAATGTGTTTATGATGTACAAGTTTAGAAGATATTGGTTGTTAGTTGAATGGGGATCATGTGGTTGGACTTTTGTTGGTTGTTTATCAAAAACAATTTGAATTGTACGCAACTTATAATAGTTACATGTAAATGTAATAGTACTAATGTACTGCTTTTGTTAGCTTTAGATGAAGTATTAGTAGTACAAATAAATGCATTAGTATTGAACCTTGAAAATATTAGTATTAAAAGTAAATGTATTAGTATTTGTGAATAAATGTATTACTGCTTTTGTTAACTTTTTCATGTGAATACATCTTGCTTACAGAAAAATTATTACAAGTAAATGTATTAGTATTTGTGCACAGATGTATAACTGCTTTTTCATGTGAACACATCTAACTTACAGAAAAATAGTATTAGCACCGAAAGTTTTGAACAGGAAGGAAGGTATTAGGTGTTGAACATAAAAGTATTAGCATAAGGAAGTAAGGTTTGTTAGGTTCAGACAATGATATATTTCGTAATTTATTATGCATACTACTTGGTGAGGGCTTTTTACAAGAAGTTGCAAGTATTAGGTCCAGATACGTGTCCTTGAACAATTAAAAATTAATGTTTTTAACCATAATATATGAACCCACACAAAACAAATAGGAATGTATCAGCAGATACGTTAATATGTATTAGCAGATACATTGACAAGTATTAGCAGATACGTTGCAATGTATTAATCCCCTGTGCCAGAAAAATATATTATAAAGATAAATCAGAATAAAGTTGAAATAATCAACCCTCCTAAAACATCATAAATGTGGAAGAAACATTGAAATAATCAGAAAAATTAACAATTAATGTTTTAAACTATAAGATATGAACTCTCATTCACTTTTTTAGCTTCACCGTAAGTGAACGGCGTAGTTAATAGATAGGGTAAGCAAGGTCGATCCTACAGAGACTAATAAATTGATGTACTTATTGAGATTGTAATAACACTATTTTTATTTAGACGATCGAAAGGTGATTGTTGTTTTATAAAGCTACGACAATATTTTATCATAAAAAGAACAAAGCAAGAGTTACGATTGAAAAGATCAAGTAGATGAATGGATTCCAGGGTTATGGTTTCAGTTAATCTCCATCTTATTATCCGATTAATCAAAACCAAAGTTATTATTTATCTTCCCTATAAGATGATCACAAAAGTAATTTATCCTCTCTCTCGAGATACAATAAATACATTGATTGAATTATCTATGCTAGCATCTGTACTCAACATAAGATAAACAACTCCCAAAAATATAAAAGATCAGTTATCCTCACAAATACTCGCAGACTTCTCAATCATGCAAAATATTCATGTCAAACACTCAAGATCTAGTATTGAAACTCATCTCTCAAATTATGAATCAATACATCAACGATGTTAAACCATTTGCCATATGATAAAACAAATAATAAAGCAAAGTACTGGAATAGGGTTCGAAATAACAACTTCAATTCAAATTATACATCAAACAAGAGTCAATTAACCCAATCCCAAACCCCGGAATCACAAAGTGTTTAGCCGGACATGGGAAACGAAGAATTCATAGACAAATTGTTCATAACCATATCAACTAGATGAAATAAAAAATACAATGGAGTAGAAAACTCAGGAATATCGATGATCTCTCGATCAATCTTCAATCCTCAAGTGTGAATGCGACCTTGATCTTCCTCTCGATTCCACCAGTAGAAGGATGCTCTTTTCTCTGCTTTCTAGGTTAAAATTAAGTGTCTTCCGTTTGGGTCCACCTCCTCTCTATTTATAATCCCTTTGGGCCAAACCCAAGTTGGTATGATTTAAAACTGTCAAAACTCGCACAGACGCTTGGGCCGTGCGCTTACGCACGACCAGCCCGTGCGTCAAGCCGTATCTTCATTCTTCTCTTGATCAGACGCACGGGCCATGCGCTTACGCATGACCAGCCCATGCGTCAATCCGAACATCAAATCCTACAGTCTTGCACATGCACGGGTTGTGTCTATGCGCACAGGCTGCCCGTGCATGGCCATATCTCGCACGGTTCGTCTGATCTCTTCTCGGTTCAGCTCCAAACTTCGCGTATTCGCTCGATTCTTGACGATCCTTTACTGCAATGCTCCAATTTGCCACAACAGTGCTACAAACATCGTTATTTTCCTGCAAAACGAGCAAAGCGTAATATCTTTTCCACTTTATGAGAACACGACCCATTTTACTAAGTTAATGCATGTTTATCAACCTATTATATTCACAATTATGTCCAAAATATATGCAAAACTCACACTAATCAAATCCCCAAACTTAAACTGTTGATAGTCCCGGTCAACACTTTATAAACAAGACAAAACACAAGTGCGAGGAATGAAAATCAATAATCAAGAACAACACAACAAAACTCATGCTGCTTATCCATAGATATCAAGCAATGAATCAACCAAGACTCAAATATCTAACATAAAACACGTTTCAATAAAACCATGACAAATGCTTTGAATCATGACTCTCACTGATCAAGTGTATGCTCTCCTCTCAAGTGTATAAGGGACGTGTTTACGATCAAATCATATCAGTGATGAAGAACTACCATAAGCTTGCAAATTGTCTCAAATCTCCGCCACTAAAGTGTGTGCAATTCATGAATCAAAAAGGACTTTGTCATTTGGTTGTAATGAAGGCTCTTTGGTTAGAGTAGAGAAATATAGATAAAGTGACTCAAACTCGAGCATATAGATTGGTAAGCATATTTTTTTCATTCGACTTATCAATCCTCATATCAAACCACTATGCTTCTCAAACCACCCCTTGTTTTCATCAATTCCGCATATCCCCCTTTTTTCTCTTCTTTGATACATAAATGGACTTCCAGGAAGAGTAGGCCGCTTCCCCGGGTAGTTCCCAATGTTTGGCACTTTTCGATACTTCTTATTCCTTCCCGCCCGCCCCTTGCCGAAATATGAGATTCAGACTCACAACGAGAATGGCTCTGACTAAGCATCTGGTGAGGGATCAGCTGTGAAGCTAGAAAAGCCAGATGCTCGCTTACCTCTCGAATGAGGAGCTGGCAGAGGTGTGTGAACAAGCCTCTACTTCAGTGGGATTTTATTTTGAGTTATGGACACACAAGGCCACAGTTGCGGATCGAGATGCAGTCCCTCTTCACACCCACCACTTTTCTTTTTTTACTATCAATAAGACAACAGAGGCATTTTTTTGACTTCTCCTCTTTCCCTTCGTCTCGCCTGCCGACCCGAAAGGAATTGAAAATGAAAGAAGAAACTCAACTTTTTTTTTTCACTTCATTACAACCCCAGCCTACAAGTTTATTCATATCAAACCCAATCATAAAGTCGATTTTTCTTTTTTTTTTTTTTTCGACTCTTTCGTGAGTATTCATCATTCTTTTCCTCATTTTCTTCTCTTTCATTCCCATAAACCAACTTTCACCCAATTCTCTATATTGATGATCTCATCCGGCTCAACCTTATTCAACCCACCTACTCAATGCTATAAGCTCAAGTTTAGGGCAACAAATATATCAAGTTAAGGTTGAAGATGTGGCTATCAAAAAATAAGGCAATGGACTCAAATTGGCTAACTAGGGAATTCAATATCATTTGGTAGGCCAAAGGATTGAAAGGCTTTAACAAAAATGGCCTTAAATCATTTTCACAAATCGCATACAACATATGGCTTTAACAGAGATACCAAGGCAAGTTCTAGAGTTCTAACATCATGAACGATACACTCAAAACAACAAACAAGTCTACATATAATGAAAGCATTAAAGGCTCAAAAGCTCACAGGCTTGGAAATTCGTAAATTAAAGCATAACATCCATGTTTTCAATATTCACATGCTCTATATCATCCATTCTCAGCTTGATCACTTCGCACTCAACACCCAATTAAAACAACACAAAATTTTTCAAATTATCTCCCAAGTCGCAACGCACACAACCAAAACCATTTTACTCGCTCCCTAAGACATACTAAAGTAGTAAACGTGCTAAAACTGTAAACGTGCGTCTAATGCAATGCAACCTAAATGCTCTACATGCAACTATATGAAATGCAAATTTTTTTCTCTCCACACCCTTCATATCAAAATGAACTATCTCTCCTCCCCAAACTTGAATGGAATTATATCGCATACAAGGAAATATACAATTTCAGTAGAGAAAAGTGTGGATTCAACCTGGCTCACTGCGGGGGTACTGGTGGATAGTGGCCCTGAGAGATGTGCCATTGGGTCATTTGTCGCATCATCTCGAGGAGCTCCTTTTGCTGCTGGTTGGCTGCCAAGTTCCAGTGCTACTGCTCTATTCTGAAAGCTCGGAATTCATCATGGTGCAGCTGGACTTGCTCCTCGAGGGCTAATAATCTATTACTGAAGTCATAACCCCCTCGCTCCTCTCCCCTGTGAGAACTCTCAGGTATGTCCTCCCCCCTTTGTTGATATTCCTGTCCGGCTACCCCTTCGTTGCCTAAGTATTCCATCTCCTCTGCCACCAAGTCCTCGTCATCTGGGAGTCCGGCGACCCTTCGCCTTTTTTGTGCGAGTATTGTGAAGCCCCGATTTTTTCGAGCTATTAATTGATCCTTATTATCGTTTATACTTTTAATCGACTATTTTACCGCGTTATTTTGACGGGTAATTTTTAATAATACATATATTTTGTACTTTATTTCATTTTATTTAATTACTTGTGATCATGATCATCATTAATTCTATTTTGCAATTATGATCACTTGATTGATCATTATTACTATTTTTGTATTTATTAGTCACCTTAGAATTTTAAGAGACTATTTATTTTAGAGACTTTTACCTTATAGAATTAAGATTTTGATTTAGATTAAGTGATCATGAGACTTATAAGTGATCATGGAAATCACTAATTATTTTGGAGATTGATATATTTCATCTATTATCATCAAATTTGGGACAAAAAAGATATATATGGAATTACCATAATGCCATTATAGTGGACGGCCATGGTGGATATTTTTGGAGTAAAAATATCATCCAACTCTTGTACACCTACACCTTATATTAGTCATCTTGTGTATAATTATACCATTAATTCAAACATTATACACATCATCTCTCACATTACTTCTTTAATATTATTTTTGCCAACATGTTGGAAGTCTTCCAACATTCCATTCAAACCAAGTCTTGCCCATACCTTTGACCCTCAAATTGTCTCCCATGCATGAGGCAAAATGCAAGACACAATTTGAAAAATTCCTCTCCCCCTCCCTCACTAGGTGGACGGCCAAAATGGCCAATTTTGTGCCAAATTTCATTTTATTTCTCTTCAACACATTCTAACACTCAAAGCCTTTCTCCTCCTTCTCTCTAAAAACTCCCAAATTCTCTCTACTCTTCTTCTTACTTTCTTCTTCCATACTTAGAAAATTTTTCAAGAATTCTCTCCTTATTCTTCACAAAAATCGAACCAAACCATACTACAAGGTAAGAAATTTTATCTTCAATCCATTTTTGATATCACATAGTTCATCTCTTCCACCTTCTTAACTTAAGTTTGAATTTGGTTTGGAGGTACATTTAGAAGACCTTGAAGATTAGAGCTTGACAACATTTTTGAAGAAGGACTTCAAACTTGAAGAACAACTAATAGAGCAATTTGGACTACAAGGTAAGAATTGAGTACTAGACCCATTCTTTCCTACTCTTTATTTTTTTTTTTCAAAATTTAACACCCCTTTTTCATTTTTGAGAAATAGGGGCTGGCCTTAGGTGATTTTGGAGTTGAGCCAAAATTTTCAAATTTTAAGCTTCAACTAGTCTCCAAACACCTACTACACAAGGTAAAGTGTAGTCCTTCTCATTTCCTTATTTCCTTCTTTTTCTCCTTAATTTTCTCTCATTTTTCTAACTTCAAATTTTTGATATTTTTTTGAATTAGGGGCTGACCTAAGAAGCCTCATCCAAAAATTATGAAATTATCCCTTTTATTTCACAATTTCCAATTTTAAGGTGGGTGGAAAAATATTTTCCAACTATTAGGTATTTTTATTAAAATGCATGTAGAAAATTTGATCATGAGCCTTGAGATATATATAATATATGTATTGCATGTCAAATTTATGTATCAAGTCATGAAAATTCTCAAGAGTTGCTCAAAATTACTATTTATTGAATTTTAGGTGCATGCATGTGCAATTTAATGTTTTAATTGATGAATTCTTGTATGTATTGGACATGCATGTGTATGATCTTTAAAATCTATGTTTTGGATGCCTTATAACCTGTAAAAGTCGAGCATAATTGATTAAATTTCAATTTTGGACTTAAAAATGCAAAAATGGAAAGTTGGTGGACTAAATTGTAAGAAAATGAAAGTTAAAGGACCCCTCTGCAAATTTCGAATTTTGGGACTGTGCTCAGGTTCAAAAATGACTTTTGGACATTTTAATAAAGTTTTAAGAGTTTTAAGATAAATAAAATCAACCTTTAAAAGCCCAATGACTAGATTGTAAAATTTTAAAAGTTTAAGGGCTAGTTTGCAATTTTTAAATCTGCACCAGACCTAAACTTTAAAATTTGAAATTTTTACTCTTAAGGTACTGTGAATTACATATTTTAAAAGTATTCCAAAATTCAAGTGTTTAGGGCTTGGAAAACAATTTTACTAAAATTGAGGGACTAATGTGTAAAATACTAAACTTGAGGACCCAAATGAAATTTCCAGGACTTATGCAGTCCATGCACCTGGAAATACTAACTTAACTATAACTTAATTATAGTTTGGACCCAAGGTTGAAATTTCATAACAATTGGACCCCTAAAAGCCTTAAAGGCAATTATTTCAAAATGGGACAAAAATGATATTTTCAAAAGTTAAAGGACCTACACATATTTCTTTTAAAAACTGCTTTTGTCCCAATATCCTACTAACTTTAGTGACATTTTCCAACTGGAATCACATTAAAAGCCCTTCCGGTTTGTGAGTTCCGATTATTTTAATCTTAAGGTCCGAATTGGTAATTTTTACAAATTTGGGGCCAATGTGAGAATTTTACAAAATCTTTGTTTGATACATATTTTTATCTTAATTTTGATGATTTTGTTTTGCACCAAAACAATGTTTTTAATTGTTGTCCAAATACTCCTAAATGATTTAAAATGGTTTTAATATTTTTAGGAGTATTTCTTCAAGTTTATTTTCGTCTAAATTGGACAACGCCTTTAATGATTTTTACGTTATTGGGTTTTCACTCTCAAACGATGTTTCTAAATGTTGTCCTAATACTTCCGATCGGTTTAAAATGTTTTTACTATATTTTCGGAGTATTTCTTGAGTTTTATCTTCGACAAATATTGGACAATATTTGTCTCGTGGTCGACCGGCCGCCTGCTATAGGGCAACCCGTGACCGAAGATGTTTTTAGAAAGCAGAAAAGAGACGGATGCAAAAACAAGCAGGTCGACCGTGCATCGGGCGTCGGGCGTCGGTCGTCGTCGGTCGCCGTCAGCCAGTGTGCGGCCGGTACACTGCAAGTGTGTTTGAAAGCAGAACACTTGATCTTTGCAAAAACCATGAGGGGGACCGGTTGGGGTGATGGTCGGCCGGTCGAGGTAGGCGTCGGCCGGTCGCCTGTGTTATTTTTCTTTGTGTATTTTTCCAACGTCTATTTTCGATGCGACCGTCGCTCTATCTTTGACATGACAAATTTCGACCGTTTGATGACAGAAACATATTTCCTTAAAATGTGGGATTGATTTCTAACATGACTATATTCTTGATTTTAATTGTATTTTTCGTAGATTTTCAATCCCCAAGAGAGCCTATGTTTGATCAATCATCTCCTATAAATAGAGGAAGTTTTGGAGCAACCAATACAACAATTGAGATACAACACAACAAGATACACTTCAAGCAAACACTTGGTCTTTCATTGTTTTTATTCTTGTTGTAAAATTGCCTAGCTTATCACTTTCACATCTTTGAGGTCTAGGCTATTCTTGATTACACTTTGCACTCAAATTGTATTATTCATTATTGAGTTGTAATCTTGATTTTTGGTTATCATTCAAACACAAGATATCCTTGTGAGTGTTCTTGTGGTAAGAGCACACTTGGATGATCTAGGTGATAGGTACAAGAAGATTGTGGTAATCTTTAATTGAGGTGTTGAAGAATTTGGTATTCTTCAAGGTTGAAGATTGTGGTAATCTTCACAAAGTGCCGTTGAAGGAAGATTGTGGTAATCTTCAAAGGGAGATTGTGGTAATCTCCAAAGGTGGTGTTGAAGAAGAGTGTGGTGCTCTTCAAGGTGTTGTAAGTTGAATTTGTATTAATTTTGGTAATTAATAAAATTCTTTTTCTTTCGAAATCCATCCCGGATATCTTTGGGGTGGTAGAGGATTAGGCCTAGGTGGGCTGAACCTCTTTAAATCGGCGTGTGTTGTTTACATTCCGCACCTTTATTATTTTGTTTGAGCATTCGATTGTTAAAAAGAGGGCGAAAGCGAAAAGATGGAGATAATCTATTCACCCCCTCAGATTATCGTAGCCGCTGGACTTACAAGTGGTATCGAGCCAAACTCTTTGGCAAGCTCGTTTCACATCGCGAGTGAAGAGAAACGATCGATCGCTGACTCTGAACGAAGCTCATCTATCCAAGCACCTCCACCACCAAGCCACCACTATTTGATTCCAAGAATTTTAATTTTTGGAAAGAAAGAATAGAATGCTATCTACAAGGTTGCGGGTTCGACATTTGGAACACCGTCATTAATGGAGAATCCATTCCGACGAAAGATACACCATACACCTCAAAAGGCTTCAAAAAGCTCAATGATGAAGAAAAGAAAATCATCTCCTTAAACGGTAAGGCTCTAAATATTTTGTATTGTTCATTTACTAATTTAGAAAATGAACATATTGTAGGAATAAAGTCCGCACATGAAGTATGGCAAAAATTAGAAGCCATCTATGGAGTATTTGCAAATGAAAGAGTCAAACAAAAGCATCTACTTCTCAAGATCATACGAGCTCAAATCTAAGGAATAAGCCTCCTACAACCTCCAATTATGAAGAAGTTGAATATTGTTTTATGGGCATCAATGAAGAAAATGAGGTATGTCTTAAACCTCTACTTCCTATGATATTGTCATTCAAAATGATTATAGTGATTTACAAAATGATTATGATGAACTTCAAAATGAATTCCAAAGCTTACTTGTTAGATACAAAAATTTGAAAAAGGAATTCAATATTTTGAAAAATGATAAGGATAGTTTATTTACTTCTTATGAATCACTATCATGTGCTCACACCACCACACTTGACAAGGTTAGAAACCTTGAAAAAGAAAATAGTACTCTTGTTGAGAATATTGATTGCATGAAAAAGGATTTATTAAAATCCAACTTGAGTACCAATAAAATGTCCAATATTGTTGATATTCATAATTGTGATAAGGAACTTGATCATAAGCCTAATGTTGTTAATCATATGAAAAAGGATCAAGTCACTATGCATATCGGTCATTATGCTCCTAAAATTATTACTTGTTTTTATTGTGGCAAAAAGGGTCATACGGCTAATTCTTGTCGGGCTAGAAATAGCTCTAAATATTGTTGGAGACCTAAAAGTCTCAAAGCTAATCTTAAAGGACCCAAACACATGAGGGTACCACAAAACAATGTGCTATTAGGTACCGGCAAAGCAAAAATCGGAGAAAATTCATGCCACCAAGAAAACATCAAATGAACGTTTCATTTGATCAAAGAAGGAGAAACTACTCTCAACAAAGCCAATTTCCAAGAAGAGCGTATAATCAAAAATGGGAAGAACACAATCCTTGGAAATGGCAAAGACATCATCAACAAGATGATTTTCAAAGAAGAAGAAACCATCAACCATGGGAAGGTAACCAAACTTGGAAATGGAGAAGTCATCATCAACAAAGTGACTTCTCAATGGGAAGATATCATCAACAATGGGAAAGACACAACCCATGGAAACGGCGTAATTGGTAAACCGTATCTCCCCATTTGTATATGCATTTTTTATCTATGCATACTTTTAATTGTGTTTTAATTGCAAAATGAATTTTCAAGTATTTATTTTTAAAATAGGTCTCTTATATATTTATGAGTTTCAAATTTTTTTTTAAAAAAAGGGACCTTGCATGATTTTCTAAAACTCTTGAGCATTTTATTAGACTTATGTGGCTTATTATCTCTTATGAAATCTTATAGCATAAGCTCTTTTTGTTATCTCATATAAATTGCCTACACTTGAATTTTCTATGAAAATGTTGTCTAAGAATTGTGTAGGATACATATTTCATACTCATTGGCTATTACGTCATCAAGTTTCTTAAACCATCGAGGTATGTCTACTCGTATTTTTCTTTAAACTCGATATTATGCTTATGCACATATCTTTCAAGATATTTCATTTTGACCCCTTAAGTGCCCCAAATTGATCTTGCAAATTTTTTCTTTTAAAAAGGCACTACGTGTTTAGTCTCGTTTTTATCGTTTATATGTTTTCCCATAACCCATATTTGTTGGATATAGTCCAAACTTATATTTTTGCAAAGTTTTAAAACTTTTGGGGTGAAAAATCGAATTTTGGAAAACTACGGGAAATAGAAAAATCACTCGGGGACGGTCATAGCAGGGGCGACCGGTCGCCCTGCACCTCGATCGGTCGCCCCATACCTCGACCGGTCGCCCAGGCCAATTTTTCAGGTTAAAACTTTCTGTCTTGAGCTCTTATAACAGACGCAGACATTTTCTCAAACCCTATAGCAGCGATTTTTTCCCCTCTTCTTCAAAATCTTCAATTCTTCATCATTTTTCACGATTCTTGTTGCTAATCTTCTTATTTTCACAAGAATCTTACATATATGGCTCCTCCAAGAAATTCCACCGATCAAAATCCCACTTCTAAGAGAAGAAAGGGCGGAGAGGGTACTTCGAGAAATCGGCGAGACGAAGCCGAACAAAGGGATATTCGAGCCGCTCAAAGAAACGTGGCTCAAGAAGGTGATGATGTTCAAAATCCCATTCTCTCTCGGGCCCAAATTACCGAGCTTCGCGGAACAATTTCGCTCGAAAATTGCCGTTGGGCGAAAGGTAAAAAAACCTCTTGTTACTCAAGCTCCTAATTCACGCAATGCTATTAATTTCATCAATAAGTATGCGGAATGGTACTATGAGGATTCGGGGATGGGAGGTAAATCTATTGCTCGGACTAAAATGTGTCGTTTTAGTTCATTTACAAATGAGTATCCTACTATAAGAGGATTTTTTGAGGAGCAAGGTTGGATGTATTTATGGGAGCATGCTTATGTGTTGTATGATGATGATATTATCCAACTCTTTTATGCCAATATGTGGGTCGAATATGATAATGATAGAAAGCCGATTGCCGTTAATTCGCTTATAAAGGGTCGTCATTTTAGATGGACTCCCAATGATATTTGCCGGCTTTTACATGTTAGAGAAGGTGGTTGGGATTATTTCTCTTGTGGGACTTGGAATGATGAAATGTTGGGGTGTCGATGAAAGAAGTCAAGACGTATTTGGGAGTATGGCCTAAGTATTCTTTGTTGGCAATGACACTTGAGCATCGCATTTTATCGGTCATTGTCGATATTGCATTTGTGGTAAGTCGGGAAAGATGCCTAGCAATATGGATTATTTTTGACTTATAAGATTGCTAGGAGGAACCACTTAACTTTGGTGCCATACTTATTCAATGTCTTATCGAGTCCATTACTCAAGGTAATAAGAAGTTGGTTATGGGAAATTGGATTTGTAAACTTCTTATTCAATCGGGACTACCTTCGTCGGAGTGTAACTCGGAGGTATTTCAAAACGACTTCGACATTGATAACATCACCCAAATGGTCACTATGCGCAAGAACATGGAAATCCGACCAACCAAAATGGCGAGAGGAAGAGGTCAAGAGTCTCCCGATCCTAATGACGTCTTTGATGACGCCGGGCCGCAAGATTGGTGGAAGAGGGCGAACCGAGCAATCCGGAGGGTAATACAGGTGCTCAACCGCCTAGGAGAGGTATACTCAAGCCGAATTTGATGAGATGAGGGCTTTTCATGAGACGAGGTATGAGGCTTTGGAGCAAAAGACCTCCAAAATGCAAAAGTCTATCGGCAAGTTAAAGAAATTCATCAAGGACTTAATTCCCGGATCTTGCTTCTCCTCGGATGAGGAATGATGTTACCCCACCCCTTTACTTTCTAGCATTTTCATTTAAGTTGCTTTGTACTTTTATGAATTTTTGTAAAACTTATTTGTACTAATGATAGTTGCTTGTTTTTCTTAAAGGGTTAAAATTGCAAGTTGATAATGACTTGTGAATGATCATGACTTTGATGGAGTATTTGATGGTAAAAATACTCTAATTTAAGCATTGTTTGATAATTGGTGTGAAGTACTTGATGGTAAAAGTGCTTCTCTTAATGCCTTGTTCATTATGCTTAGTTGGATATGTTGGGACATTTGATACATGTATTGTTGAAAGCATGACTTATTACTTGTTGAATGCTCTAATTTTTGGTATTTGTAATGCCTTGATCATTCTTAGCTTATCTCAATTGGGTTGAACCCTTGAAGAATCTATTTTAAGCCTATTATTTATTGAACAAATTGTTGCATATGGTGCATATGATCTTTTTTGAGATTTGGAATGAGGTTGATTGATGATATGAAAATTTTTGGCTTGAACCATTTACAAATGTTATATACAACCTCTTCTATTTTTAAAGCACTCAAGGTGTTTGTTAAAATGTCGCTATGAAACTTTCAACTTCTACATGATTCTCTTGCTTCAAAATGTCTTAAAATCCTTTTGAAATCATGTTTTTAGCTTACTAATAAGCTCATGGATCTTTTATGTTACATTTCTCCCATTTTCCTTGGTTTTAAGCCTAAATTGCTCAATGGTTGATAAACAATTTCTTTGGCGCACTTTGATATTCTTCTATGATGTTTCTATCATCCTAACATTCTTTTTGATGATTCCAAAGGGGGAGAAACAGGATATTGGCTCATTAGCTCAAAGAAGCTAATAAAAGCTTGTCATAAAAGCTATAAGCTATGGCTCATAAAAGCCATAAGTTGTGATTTGTTCTTAGTCCAATTGTTGCTTGATGGACTTATATTATTGTTTAATGTTGTTTTGTGACAGGGGGAGCTTATAAGCTCTTGAACAAATTGTAAAAGCTAAAGCTTTTAGCTTATGGATTATTGCTCTTACATTATTCTTGATGTGCTTGTTGATAGGGGGAGCTTGTGCTTTTTTGAAAATATTTACTCCCTACCTGGTTGCTTTAATATTTTTGGAAATTTTGGTTGCTTCCAAACGGTCAAATGTTTTTACCGGAAAATCATTTCTAAAATTGCTCTCTTAGTTTGTGTAAAAATTGTTTTGGTTTGTAATCATCAAAAAGGGGGAGATTGTTTGATACATGTTTTTATCTTAATTTTGATGATTTTGTTTTGCACCAAAACAATGTTTTTAATTGTTGTCCAAATACTCCTAAATGATTTAAAATGGTTTTAATATTTTCCGGAGTATTTCTTCAAGTTTATTTTCGTCTAAATTGGACAACGCCTTTAATGATTTTACGTTATTGGGTTTTCACTCTCAAACGATGTTTCTAAATGTTGTCCTAATACTTCCGATCGGTTTAAAATGTTTTTACTATATTTTGGAGTATTTTTTGAGTTTTATCTTCGACAAATATTGGACAATATTTTGTCTCGTGGTCGACGGCCGCTCTATAGGCAACCCGTACACTGAAGATGTTTTTAGAAAGCAGAAAAAGAGACGGATGCAAAAAGCAAGTCGGTCCCGGCCGCCAGCGGGCGTCGGCCGGTCGGTCAGCCGTCGCCAGTGCGGCGCGGCACTGCAAGTGTGTTTGAAAGAACACTTGATCTTTGCAAAAACCATGAGGGGACGGTTGGGGTGATGGTCGCCGGTCGAGGTAGACGCGTCGGCCGGTCACCCGTGTTATTTTTTTTGTGTATTTTTCCAACGTCTATTTCTCGCGACGTCGCCTCTATCTTTTGACATGACAAATTTCGACCGTTTGATGACAGAAACATATTTCCTTAAAATGTGGGATTGATTTCTAACAGCTATATTCTTGATTTTAATTGTATTTTTCTAGATTTTCAATCCCCAAGAGGAGCCTATGCTTGATCAATCATCTCCTATAAATAGAGGAAGTTCGGAGCAACCAATACAACAATTGAGATACAACACAACAAGATACACTTCAAGCAAACACTTGGTCTTTCATTGTTTTTATTCTTGTTGTAAAATTGCCTAGCTTATCACTTTCACATCTTTGAGGTCTAGGCTATTCTTGATTACACTTTGCACTCAAATTGTATTATTCATTATTGAGTTGTAATCTTGATTTTTGGTTATCATTCAAACACAAGATATCCTTGTGAGTGTTCTTGTGGTAAGAGCACACTTGGATGATCTAGGTGATAGGTACAAGAAGATTGTGGTAATCTTCTTATTGAGGTGTTGAAGAATTTGGTATTCTTCAAGGTTGAAGATTGTGGTAATCTTCACAAAGTGCCGTTGAAGGAAGATTGTGGTAATCTTCAAAGGGAGATTGTGGTAATCTCCAAAGGTGGTGTTGAAGAAGAGTGTGGTGCTCTTCAAGGTGTTGTAAGTTGAATTTGTATTAATTTTGGTAATTAATAAAATTCTTTTTCTTTCGAAATCCATCCAGGATATCTTTGGGGTGGTAGAGGATTAGGCCCTAGGTGGGTTGAACCTCTTTAAATCGGCGTGTGTTGTTTACATTCCGCACCTTTATTATTTTGTTTGAGCATTCGATTGTTAAAAGAGGGCGAAAGCGAAAAGATGGAGATAATCTATTCACCCCCCCTCTAGATTATCGTAGCCGCTTGGACTTACAATCTTGACCTCAAAATTTTAAAAACCTGAATCTCTGGACAATTTGGAGAATTTAGGAACTGACCTATTAATTTTTCAAGGTCGGGATATTTATTTATTCAATTTTTAACCCCAAAAGTGTTGGTTTTTACAAAACGGGGCTAAATTGCAATTCTTCTTTTATAAAGGACCTAACTCAAATTATTTCCTCTTTTACTAAAATAGCCCTGGACCCTCTGACTTGGAGATTTACTTAAAGTATTTTACTTTCCCAAAAACCCTTGACTTATCAGATCAATTTGACCGATTAATACCCGATCGCGGAGCGACTTCCTCGCCTTGCGATTTTGAATCTATAACGGGACTTATGTTCCACCTAATCTTTCAAGATATCGAAGATTGCTTATCCTTCTGATGATCATCTTCATCCATGTACTCCACCAACGCCATAATTGCCACTCGCGCTTTTCAAAAATTTTCCTGAACTGTTTCCCTGAATCAATAATACTCGACTGCCTGGTTGACTGCCTATACTTGTATTTACTTTCCTGCCTGAGTCAACTTGGTGTGTCGAGCTCACATGATCGGAATGGATACGTCGGGGATGGGAAGGCAGCTCGGCTGCTATTCCACTCTTCCGGCCCCATCGTCCTAATCCCGCAACTGAGGGACAGAGTTTGTCCAAGGGAAGCGGGTCGTAGTACTTGAGGTATAATCATGATTATGACAGATCCGAGCCTTGCAAGCTCCACTGTGGATTTTGTCTTTGCCTATGGAGCGATAAGGTGCCGGTCTTGGACCATCCTGCCTGGGGAGTTACAAGGAAGAACGAAGGAATCGCTGTCTGATCCACATGATTCCGGAGTTATCGGACCCGTTTGGTTGGCGCTACAAATCCGTACGCAACCGCTACTTGTTTTGCATTGGTTGGCGCTACAAATCCTGTGACGCAACCATTATTTGCCTTGCATGGGATTGGCGTTACATTTCCGCACGCAATCCTACCTGTCTTGATTGAATCACATAGTGCTGTGTGACCATGAATGTTTTCTCAAATCGTATAAGTATATTACTTAAATATATTTATCACGACGCTTGTGGATGTGTGAATTCATGCATCATACTCACGCGTTTTCATATAACTGTTTTCTCACATTAACTATATTGCGCCACACTTGCACATGATTACCCCATCCATCGAGATTTCTGTCTCATCCCCACTTATTTTCTAACCTTAGATGAGGATTTCGTTGAAGATGCGGAACCGGCCCTGGATTGAGACCTTGTACTCTGCGTGTTGGATTTACTACTTCTTGTTGTTGATTGGACTCTTTTATTATGTTGTTGTCGGACTTTTGTATTTCTTTCCATTCCAGTTTGTAACCGAAGGGCGTAGGACCCTTTGACTTTAAGTTGCTATATTTTGTTGATTTTCGGGATGTAATATGGATTATGGATTGTAGACTGTAAGTTGTAATTGTACTTGTTATTTTATTTTCCGCTGCTATTTAGACTCTGTTTCATTGGGTTCTCGTTGATATTTGTCTGGACTGTTTGGTTATTGTATTTAAGTTGTGGATCGTTCGTCGCGTCCCGTTTGGGGCGTGACAAGTATAGCTTGTATAACTTTGTCATGTGCCTCAGAGTTTAGTAAAAAATTGGCCATGGCATTGATGTTATCCACAGTGGTGAGCGCCGTGTTGGGCAGTGGGAATGGATGCCCGGCTCTTTGTTGGAAGAAATACATGCCCGTCTCTTCCGTAATTATCTTCATAGTGCGTAATACTGCAAGACTTATCCTCCTCTCGCCCTCAATCGGATCGAAGGCCCTAACATTGATGTTGAAGTGTCGGGCGATCGGAGTAATCATACCCCCAATCATGATGGTGCCCCGCCTTTGCTTGGCCACCTGGTCTATCTGCTCCGCAAAATAGCTATTGTGTTATATGGTGTGTTGGTCAACATACACCATATCAAATAAAGTTCCCTAACGGTCATGCCCCCATTATTTTCTCTCGCATTGATGGAAACGAAGGTGACTCGCTGGATATACCAAAACACCGGGTTCCACACCCACGAGGACTTGGCAGTCCGTGCCTCGTAGACCATAACACCTATTTCCGGTGTTTCCATGAGTAGTCGCTAGAATTCATACTAACTATAGTCCATTCGGTGCAGGTATGCTACGTCAGCCGGTACCCCAAAAATGTTGTTCAATTGGGCAATTGATAGTCATCGTCTCACATTTCCCAGCTGGAATAGGATCTCATAGGGCTCATCTATGCCTCCTTGCTTGAACAACTCGAAGGTTCTCAAGAATTCTAGTGTAAGGCTTTGGTAGGTCGGTCATCTCCCTCTCATGAATGCAGTCCACCCGACCCTCTCGAAAAACCACCAGACGTCATCATGTTTCCCAAGGATTCGGGTACACTCATCGTCAGCGTATCTTGTAGGGGTCATGGGCTGGGTGACCAACGTGTTCCATCTTTCAATGTCAGCATCTTCAGAAAGTTCTACCCCGTAAGCTGCGGGGCTATTCGGTCTACGTTCTGTGGTGCCCTCTCCCTTTGTCTCCTTCTTCTATCTGCCATAACCATTTGTTTCACTGTTGTATCTAGCAAAACACGTGTGAGATTCCGAATAAACAAAGTACCAACAAAAATATGGTGAACTCATGTCTAGCATTTCCTATCCACAAAGAGCAAAATATTTCAACATCAATACAATTGTGGAGAATCGAAGTCACTAGTACTCTAAACATCAATGCCCATTCGATAACAATCAACAATTCAAACAATTATTCACCAATTCATGATGCCCACAAAGTGTTTGATAATATGCCCAATAGAATAATCAAAGTAAATCATAGCAAATCAATCACACAATGCTCCATATATGAATCCTCAATACTTATTCTACAAGAAAATCGAATAAAGAGTGTAGTTCTTACCGAAATCTTCAAGAATTCGCAAAAAGGATGAATTGCCAACCCTAGGTGCTTTTCTCCAACAAAACTCCAACCAAAGTTAAAATTTGTGCAAAATTCGTGTATAGTATGGTGGAAGTGTCGGATTATGAGTGAAAATCGAGTGAATTTTTGAAAATCTTAGCAAAGGGGGTAAAGGGGCGAGATGCTTGGAGAATTAGGGCTCAAGAGAGAGTTTGAAGTGGGAGGAACTACCTGATTCCGCGATCTTAAACAGACCCCAGAGGATAGACGTATGGGTCGTGCGCTTACGCACGACCCACCCATGCATAAATGCGAGAGCAGACCAAAACCTACGCATTAGCGCACAGGCTGCCCGCGCGTCAATGCGAAGGTCCTTTCTCAGTTTTTTTACATATAAAAACAAGTAAATTCTATCTAAATAAAGGAAAAACGAAAAAGAAAACAACAAACCATTGAGTTTCCTCCCAAAAAGCGCTAAATTTAACGTCTATAGCTTGACGCCTGTATATCTCGATCAAGGATCCTGCAAGGTGATGTATGCCACATCTTCCTTTTGATCTCTGTGGAAATAATGCTTGATCCTCTGGCCATTCACCATAAACGTCTCACCATCCCGAGTCAACAATTCAACTACTCCTGGAGGTGATAACATTTTCTTAATTACAAACGGGCCCGACCACCGAGATTTGAGTTTTCCGGGAAAAAGTTTGAGACGTGAGTTGTACAAGAGGACTTCTTCACTCGGTAAAAACTCTCGTTTCTTAATCATACTATCGTGCCATCTCTTTGTGCGCTCCTTGTAGATCCGAGAGTTCTTGTAGGCCTCGTCTCGGAATTCTTCCATCTCATTTAAATGAAGTAACCTTTCTTCACCCGCTGTTTTGAAGTCAAAATTTATCTTTTTTACTTCCCAGAATGCTTTATGTTCTAACTCCACGGGTAAGTGACATGATTTTCCAAATACCAGCTGGTATGGAGATGTGCCCAAAGGCATCTTGAATGCTTTCCGGTATGCCCATAAAGCATCATATAACTTCATAACCCAATCCTTGCGATTATGCTCACAGTTTTTCCTAGGATTTGTTTGATATCGCGATTGGCTACTTTAGCTTGCCCATTTGCTTGCGGATGGTATGCCAGTGCCACATTATGCCTAACCCCATACTTTGCAAGTAGATTGCTCATCAATTTATTCACAAAATGTGACCCCCCATCACTAATAAAAACCCTTGGGGTTCCAAACCGAGTGAATATATTTTTCTTCAGGAACCGTATTACTACATGTGCATCATGCTTCTGTGAAGGAATCGCATCTACCCATCGAGATACATACTCCACTGCAAGTAGAATATATTGATAACTCGAAGATGATGGAAAGGGACCCATGAAGTCAATCCCCCACACATCAAATAGCTCCACTTCCATCACATTTGTCATAGGCATCTCATATCGTCTAGAGATGTTCCCCATCCGCTGGCATCTGTCACACTGCTGCATATACAAATATCAATCATTATATAAAGTAGGCCAGTATAACCCACTCTGCAGTACTTTCACCGCAGTGCGTGTCAGACCAAAGTGTCCCCCAGAAGGTGAAGAATGACACTATTGTATAACTCCCTCCCACGCTTCTTGAGGCACACATCGTCTGATGATCATGGAGGAACGTCTTTTTCTGATAAGAGGATAAATCTGGGGGCAAGACTCCCGCTACCAAGTAATTAACAATATCCGCGTACCATGGGAATTGTGCATGTGCTAATAAAAGCTGCTCATCTGGAAACTCTTACTTGATCAAATATGTACCCTCTTTCTCATCCTTTTTATACTCAAGTCTGGATAAGTGGTCTGCCACCGCATTTTCACTTCTCTTTCTATCTCTAATTTCCACATCGAATTCTTGCAATAAGAGAATCCACCGAATCAATCTTAGTTTTGCATCTTTCTTGTCAAAGAGATATTTGATAGCCGCATGGTCGGTGTGGACTATCGTCTTTGTTCCAATCAGTAAGATCGGAATTTGTCGAATGTGAATACAATTGCTAGCATCTCTTTCTCAGTGGTAGTGTAATTCTGCTGGGCACTGTCCAATGTTTTACTCGCGTAGTACATGGCTCTGAATAACTTATCCCTTTTCTAACCAAGAACTGCCCCTACTGCAAAATCACTAGCATCACACATCAGCTCAAAGGGTTGACTCCAATTCGGAACTACGAGAATTGTTGCAGTCACCAACACCTTGTTCAAAATTTCGAATGCCTGCAAACAATCATCGGAAAAATTGAAAGCAGTATCTTTTTCTAATAATTGAATCAAAGGTTTAGTGATTTTAGAAAAGTCACGAATGAACCTTCTGTAAAATCCGGCGTGCCCCAAGAAACTTCTGGTCGCTTTTTCATTTGTCGGAGGTGGGAGTTTCTCAATTGCCACAATCTTTGCTTTGTCCACTTCTAAACCTGCAGAAGAAACTCAGTGGTCATGTACAATGCCATCACGTACCATAAAATGGCATTTCTCCCAATTCAGAACAATATTAGTTTCTTCGCATCTCTGTAAAACTAAAAAAAGATTGTGAAGGCAATGATCAAAAGAATCTCCAAAGACAGAAAAATCATCCATGAACATCTCCATAATTTTCTCTATAAGATCATGAAAAATAGCCATCATACAGCGCTGGGAAGTCGCGGGTGCATTACATAGTCCGAATGGCATTCTGCGGAATGTAAACGTACCATAGGGACATGTAAATGTCATTTTCTCTTAGTCTTCCGGTGCAATCATGATCTGGCTGTACCCGGAATAACCATCTAAAAAATAGTAATAATCAAATCCCGCCAAATGATCTAACATCATATCAATAAAGGGGAGGAGAAAATAATCTTTACGAGTGGCATCATTCAATTTTCTATAATCAATACAGATACGCCACCCTGTAACTATCCTAGTAGCAATTAACTCTTCATTCTCATTTTTTACTACTGTCATCCCCTCTTTTCTTTGGTACCACTTGTACTGGGCTCACCCAAGAACTATCAGATATGGCATACACAATCCCGACATCTAACCATTTTAAAACTTCTTTCCTAACAATCTCTTGCATAATAGGGTTCAATCGCCTTTGATTTTGCACCGATTGTTTATACACATCTTCCATACGAATTTTATGCATGACAATCGATGGACTTATGCCTTTTAAATTAGATATCGACCAACCTAGTGCAGACTTATATTTTCTCAACACCCTCAGCAGTCTATCAAGCTGAGCGGAAGTTAGAAGGGAGGATACGATTACCGGATTCATGTTGTTCGCACCAAGGAATGCGTATTTGAGGTGCTCAGGTAATGGCTTGAGTTCTGGGGTCGAATTAAGCTGTTCGGGGTCGCACACGGGTTGTCCGTGCGCACACGCACGGGTCGTGCGTGTCTCATCCTTTTTTGTCTTCTTCAGTACCATGCACGGGTTGCTTGTGCGTGGACGCACGGGCCGTGCGTGGTTGCGAACCTGATTCCTCTAATTCTTTCTTAATATTTTCACCTCTCGCGCTTTTCGGTAGTTCCTACATATTATCTAGAGCACAAACATAGTCATTCAAGCTTTGATTATCGAAATCAAGCATTACACTTGACGTCGAACATGAATGGGTTAACCCGAACTCTAAATCATCCTGGGACAATGTATGATCTACGTAATCATCAATGCATGAATCAACTACGTCTAAGAAATTACAATTCTCAACACTATCATGAAATCTCATAGCCTTATAGATAGAAAATAAAACATGCTCATCATTAACCCGTAATGTGAGTTCTCCGTTCTACACATCTATCAAGGCCTTCCCGGTAGCTAGTAATGGACGCCCAAGTATCAGAGGGATTCGTGGTCTTCCTCCATGTCTAGTACTAAGAAATCCACAGGCAATATGAATTTGCCGACTTTCACGAGCACATCTTCTATGATTCCCTTAGGATATGTGAGTGATCGATCCGCAAGTTGTAAAGTGACTGTGGATGGCTTCACCTCTCTTAATCCAAGTTTCCTGAAAATGGATAAGGGCATTAAGTTAATACTTGCTCCTAGATCACAAAGTGCTTTATTGAAGAAAACACCACCAATTGCACATAGTGAAACTCCCCGGATCTTTAAGTTTCTGAGGTAGTTTTCTTTGAATGATGGCACTGCATTCCTCTGTCAGATTTACTCTCTCGAAACCTGTCATCTTTTGCTTTTTTGACATCACATCCTTCAGAAATTTCGCATAATTGGGAATTTGCTCCAATGCATCTGCAAAAGATATGTTAATATGCAGTTTCTTAAATATATCGAGAAATTTTGCAAATTGAGCATCTAGCTTTTTCTTTTGAAATCGTTGGGGAAAAGGAAGGGGAGTAGTAAGTTTTGAAAAATCAGAGTTAGAAGAAGATTTAAGCTTCTCAGCCTCTTTTTGTTCATCATTATGTCCCTTGGTTCCTTCCTCGACCTCAACGTTGCTATTTGCTATAGTGTCTGTGTCTCCCGGGGTCAGAATTACTTGATCGGCACCACGCACTGGCAGCTCATGCGTAGGCGCACGGGCCATGTATAGTTGCGATTTCTCAATGTTTTCTGGAATTTTCGGCCCCTCGTACTCCGTACCACTCCTCAGATGAATGGTTTATACTGCTCCTTTGGATTGATATCAGTGTTACTCGGAAATTGGCCTTTCTGATGTTGTCCACCAACGATCATAGCTAATTGGCCTATCTGGTTTCAAGATTTTTCATTTGTGAGCCCATGGTGTTAGCCAATTGTGTGACATGTGTTTCAATTTTGTCCAGCTTAGCCTCATCCTTACTAAATCGGTTCACCATTTCATTCATAAATGAGCTTGTCTGACTCATAAATAAAGTGAGAACGTCTTCCATAAATGGCTTAGCCTCTATATTAATAACTCCGTTCGTCACACTAAAACCCGGTAGTGGTTGCATCACGTTCTTCGTATTCGCATAAGAGAAGTTTTCGTGATTCCTCAAATTCCGATGATAATGGGTGGGAGTCGAATTATTCTGGTAACTGTTGAAATTCCGGTTATTGACATAATTAGCTTCCTCCATAGGATCTTGATGAACTCCCCTATTATTGGCACCCGTGTTCACTTCAGCTCCTTTTGTTAAAACACTTATCTGATTTGTCAATGCTGTCATCTGAGCCGTTAATGCTTTGATTGGGTCCAAATTAGAAACTTCGGCTACCCTTTTCACATTTGTCCTCTCGGAGTGCCACTGATAGCTATTCATTGCCATCTCTTAAGCTGCAGTGTCTTGCTTGGTGGAAAGAATTTGAATAGGAACTTTTGGCTCAATTCATATCAAGTATTCACACTCCCCAGAGTCAATGTGCCTAACCAGTTTATTTCCTTATCCCTTAAAGAGAAAGGGAATAGGCGCAAACATATAGCATCATCCGACACCCCATTAATCTTGATCGTGTTACAGATTTGCATGAAGTGTGCAAGATGAGAGTTTGGATCCTCAGTTGCAAATCCCCCAAACTAGTTCTGTTGAATCATGGAAATTAACGCCGGCTTCAACTCAAAGTTATTAGCATTAATCAGGATATGGGCAATTCCACCATAGTTGCGATTTGTCTGAGGGCAAAAGTAATCACGAATCGCTTGTTGTTGGACTGCCGGAGCTTCTAGTATCGGTACCTCACTATTGATCCTATTGATCCCATTGTTACCTCCGTTGTTGCCTCCGTTGTTACCCCCGTCGTTCTCTTCTACAACCTCCATAGTATGATCTAGATGTCTTTCTGCTCGTTTAGTAGCTGCACTTATGTGCCTAGCGAAAGCTTCAACTTCCAGTATGAATGGTGCTAATTCCCTTCGCTTTGAGCGAGTGTTCATGCACTACCTGAACTAACTAAAGGAAACAAATCAAACATTGTAGGAGTGGAATTTAACAAAATAAAAAGAAAAATATCTAAATTAAAAATAATACTATATATCACAATATTAGTACTAAAAATTTAATCGGTCCCCGGCAACGGCGCCAAAAACTTGCTCGCCTTTTTTTTAGCTTCACCGCAAGTGAACGACGTAGTTAATAGATAGGGTAAGCAAGGTCGATCCCACAGAGACTAATAAATTGATGTACTAAGTATTGAGATTGTAATAATACTATTTTTCTTTAGACGATCGAAAGGTGATTGTTGTTTTATAAAACTACGACAATATTTTATCATAAAAAGAACAAAGCGAGAGTTACGATTGAAAAGATCAAGTAGATGAATGGATTCCAGGGTTTTGGTTTCAGTTAATCTCCCTCTTATTATCCGATTAATCAAAACAAAAGTTATTATCTATCTTCCATATAAGATGATCACAAAAGTAATTTATCCTCTCTCTCGAGACACAATAAATACGTTGATTGAATTATCTATGCTAGCATCTCTACTCAACATAAGATCAACAACGCCCAAAAGTATAAAAGATCAGTTATCCTTACAAATACTCACAGACTTCTCAATCATGCAAAATATTCATGTTTAGCACTCAAGATCTAATATTGAAACTCATCTCTCGAATTATGAATCAATACATCAAGCATGTTAAACCATTGGCCATATGATAAAACAAGTAATAAAGCAAAGTACTCGAATAGGGTTCGAAATAATAACTTCAATTCAAATTAAACATCAAACAATAGTCAATTAACTTAATCCCAAACCCCGGAATTACAAAGTGTTTAGCCGGACATGGGAAACAAAGAATTCATAGACAAATTATTCATAACCATATCAACTAGATGAAATAAAAAATACAATGGAGTATTCTCTGCTTTCTAGGGTAAAAGTAAGTATCTTCCGTGTGGGTCCGCCTCCTCTCTATTTATAATCCCTTTGGGCCAAACCTAAGTTGGTACGATTTAAAACTGTCAAAACCCGCATAGACGCACGGGTCGTGCGCTTACGCATGACCAGCCTGTTCATCAAGCCGTAGCTTCATTCTTCTCTTGATCAGATGCACGGGTCATTCGCTTACGCACGACCAGCCCGTGTGTCAATGCGAACATCAAATCCTGCAGTCTTACACACGCACGGGTCGTGTATATGCACACAGGCTGCCCGTGTGTGGCCATATCTCGCTCGGTTCGTCTGATCTCTTCTCGGTTAATCTCCAAACTTCGCGTATTTGCTCTATTCTTGACAATCCTTTACTGCAATGCTATGATTTGCCATAAAAGTGCTACAAACATCGTTATTTTCCTGTAAAACTAGCAAAGCGTAATATCTTTTCCACTTTATGAGAACACGACCCATTTTACGAAGTTAATGCATGTTTATCAACCTATTATATCCATAATTATGCCCAAAATACATGCAAAACTCACACTAATCTAACTCACATACACAAAATAGAAATGTATCAGCAGACACACTAAAATGTATTAGCAGATACATTGATAAGTATTAGCATATACGTTGCAATATATTAATCCCCTATGCCAAAAAAGTATATTGTAAAGATAAATCATAACATCATTGTCTGTGGATAAACATTGCAATAATCAAAACAATTAACAATTAATGTCTTTAACCATAAAATATGAACTCACACACAATATTTGGAATGTATCAGCAATACGTTAATATGTATTAGCAGATACATTGACAAGTATTAGCAGATATGTTGCAATGTATTAATCCCCTGTGCCAGAAAAGTATATTTTAAAGATAAATTAGAATAAAGTTGAAATAATCAACCCTCCTAAAATAGTCTAAGATTAGGAGTCTTCGATCCGAACTCCTTCGATGTATGTGTGTTTAATGTGTCAACACTCTTCTTCTTCTAGTTTTTTTCGAAATGTCCTTTCATTCTTTGTTTTATGTCCTTTGTAACTGAATGAGTAGGATCTAGGATATTAGTAGAAGAACTAGAAATCTCAGTTTATGCTGCAGAATTTAATGTAGCAGCTATCAATTCATCAACTGCGATAGAATCCTGGTTATAACCATCTTCAAAGATTTTTCTTGTTTCCTCATTTTCTTGACATTTCAATACCACATTATAATACTTGCGCGCTATTTCATGACACCAAGGGATGCAATCACTAGGCTTGTTACTCTATCCAATTCCTCTGTCTTTTTTTGCAAATTTTGTCCATCTTCTTTTGATATAATAATTTGCTATTTGATTCACCAAATTCATATGAAGGACCCTTAACGAATGATGGCACAATAAACCACATTCTTCAAATATCTTGAAAGAGCAACTTATAAATTTAGTTGCAGTACAAAATGTCGCGGTATGTGAACCCACTCCATCATTATTCGAAAGATTGTCGCTCTCAAAATGGAACGGTAATGTACAAGAAGCGGAAATTGACTTCAAAAATTCATCTTCAAAATCTTTAAAAAGTGTCAACGTGTATACCCCAGAAGCATGCTTGAATATTCCAGACAATGGTGATACAGATATAGGAGCCGCCCTTGAACACTGAATTTCATCTTTTGCTCCTCCAATGTTTAATTTTTTCCTTGAAAATTCTATAAAAGTCAGTCAAACTGGTTGTTTGCTTCGAATTAAATCCAATTACATTGTTTCTAATTTCATTTTGCTGCGAAGACAATATTCCAGCAGAGAAAATAGTTTTGTTAAATGTTCTACACCACTTTTCCCTTAAATCAAATAACCTCTTAAATCACGAATGGTCTTCCAACCCATTTTTTGTAATCATCTTCTCCCAACAGACCTGAAATTCAGCTTCATATGTGCACCCTGATAAACACTATTAAATGCATCGTTGAAGTATTTGTCACCTTTCAACTTCCTGAACCGGCTCACAACATTTTGGTAAAGGTGCCATAAGCATAACCTATGTCGTGTTCCTTGGAAAACCTACATAAAAAATAGATTGATACTTTTAATACTTAAAATGTATTACCTATAACACATGAAGGAGTTAGTATTAACAAAGAACAATATTACATATTAACAAGAAAAGTATTTAAATATAAATCGAAGTGCGGTTTTGTACAAGTATAATATAGCACGAGCCAAGAGGCATTGCATTTAACATGAAAAGTATTACATATCACACTATAAGGTATTAGTATTAACAAAGAAAAGTATTACATATAAACTGAAGTGCATTTTGTACAGTAATATACACCTTTTCAATTGAATTTTCAATCACTAGATCTTGATCTGTAAAGATTAATGTAGGACATTGACCCCAATTGATTTCTTAAACACTTCAAAAAGCCACTCGAAGGATTCAGTTTTCTCATCCGTTATGAAGGCACAACCAAATAATATGTTCTTCCAATGATTATTTATCCCAACAAATGGAGTATAGATAAAATTATACCAATTTGTTCGATATGTTGTATCAAAGACAACAACATCACCATATATCTTGTAATCCTCCTTCATCATTGTATCCCACCAAAATAGATTACACAATTTCCCCATATCATCTAATTTAGCTCTAAAAAAGAAGTCTTGATCTTCAGTATCTTATTGGTATAACATATCAATCAGCTTTTGTGCATCGTCTGCCTCTATTACATTCATTTTGAAACGATTCACAAAATTCATGTGATCCTTCATTGTATGACCAATGCACTCTTCACCCCCTGCATCTTGCGCCATATATCGGAAAGATTCAGTGGCTCTCATTCCAGAAGAAATCCTCTCCCCAACAATATTAGCTTTTTCAGTGGTAATCACCCTTTCAGAATGATGCAAATGACTCCACTCTTTTCTAGTGAGTTCGTGGTTGTGCAACATATTATGGTCAACAATTTCATAAAGACCATCGTTGTTTAACTTTGCCCTCAATGATGCCCTACATCCTGTCCGTGTATTATAATTTTTTTTCTCAATGGTGTTTTTGGATCATGTAGATCCCTCACAAGAACATACAAAATACTTTTCTGTCACAACACCAACTTCATTGCATCTTGTAGTTGTTTTACGAATACTAAAGCCAAGCTGCCGAGCATAGTTGCGATACAGTGTATATATTTGTTCAATATTATTCCTCTTCATACCAATAAGAGAACCAGTCAAATCTGTTATATTAACGGAATAAAATAATTAACAGGGGAAATGTATGAAAATGCTAATACTTTTTATCACAAAACACAATACTTTTGAATGTATTTGTTAAAAAAATGATTTTTACCTTCAACATCTATTAGTATGATATTGTCCCCCTGCTCTCTGTCATTATTGCTTTCTTCATTCTCATCACTGGAATATATTAGTGTTATTACACCTAAAAGTAATACATTTTAGGAAAAACTAAGAAATAAAATACATAATAAGATGCAACCACTACAGAGTCTGATACTTTTTATTTTGTAAAGTCTAATACCTTTATTTAATACTACTAATACATTTTAATACAAATTGTGTTACTTTTCTATAAAGTTGTCTCTTTAAATTACAAAACAGATACTTTTTATTTTGTAAAGTCTAATACCTTTATTTAATACTTCTAATATATTTTAGTGCAACTTTTGTTACTTTTCTACAAAGTTGTCCATTTTAATTATAAAACAGACACTTTTTATTTTGTAAAGTCTAATACTTTTATTTAATACTTCTAATACATTTTAATGCAACTAGTGTTACTTTTTAATAATGAAACAAATGAAAAATACATAATTTTCACCTTCGTTACCTTTGTCATTGTTCAAGTTGTCTCCCGTCTCCGTTGTTGCACCTTTTGTCAACTTTTGTTCAATGTGGATTTAGTTATATTAATTAGCTGGAAAATAGACAAAAATCGATACCTACTAGGCTTGATGCAATTACATAGATCGATGGTGGTACGATGAGGTGGTGGTGCGACTTTGTAGAGATGGCGGAATGGAAAATAGCATGCAATGTAGGTGCGCACCGGAGGTTGGCGCCGTGTGGTGGTGGTTTTTGTAGGCTGCGTCGTGCGGTGGTGGTTGACTAGTTGTAGAAGCTGCAGTGGAGATTAGGGCTCGAATCACAATGTTGTCTGTGATTTCAAATTTTTTTTTTTTTGCATGGACCGGTCATGGCTGGGGTTATGGGTCGGCTATTTAGACTAATCTAACGGATTAGATCCATTAGACAGTCTAACATGAGACTAGCCCTTCTTTTGATCTCTCTCCCTATATTACTAGTAGTAGAGATATTAGTCTCTAGTGAGAAAAACTAACGCAATATACTTTTTCCCTAGGCCTTCTCTCCTACAATTTCTCTCTGCGTTCTTTCTTGGAGCATCACCAAAAGTTCTCCAAGGCTTTAAGGTGTGCACAACCAAGTAAATAACTCTAGTAGTTATTTACACCAACGAGAAAGATGGATCGTGATCTTGCTCGTGGTTCAATCGATGCATGGGGTATGTTCATGGTTCTTGGGTTCAATCAAAGAAGGCTTATAGACGAGCTTACATTGATCCAAAGGAGGCTAGTACACGGGCTTAATCCTAGCTATGTAGATCGACAATTTAGCTGTAAAGAGGTATACTCTATCTACTTTATATGTGCAATTATGTGATTTATATTTTTGTCTCATATTTGCTAACACTTGAAGACAATGCACATGGCCAATTATTGATCAAACAAAATCCAATTATCCAAAGATTATATAAAACTTTCAAATTGATTGAATAACATGCAAAAACGATAGAGGTAGTATGATAATGATTTTTGGTCGTTTTTGTGTTTGAATTCTCTATTTTGTGTATTTCATTTCCTATTGCAATAATATCAATATATGCCAAATTGTGCATAAAGCTATCAAAATGGGTCAACGGGCCGGGCCGAGCAGCCAAAACCCTCTATTTTGCATGGCAAGCCGGGGCGGACTGAGAAAATTTCAACCCAATCCAACATATCTTGGGCCGCGATATAAAATAAAATAAAAAAATTGCATGCATGAAAATTAAACTGGATATAATCTGAAGTTTTGCTAATTAATTTACTTGAGACTCCAATCAATTATGCTGGCTGATGGTTGGGGCCAAGTTTTGTATTTGATTGACAGTAAATAATTGATCAAATCTTTCAAGAATCTTATACCTAATATGCATTTAAATAAATGTGTTTAAATTATAAGAAATAATTCAACTAATTACTTGGCCCCAAATCTTTTAGATCTCAAAACTATTGTTTAAATATATACATAGAAAACTTGGAAACTGTGAATTTAACAAAAGTGGAATCAACAGTGTATTGCCCTGACACAAAACCTACAAAAATGGGAAATCCTTATCTTCCATTTAATTTAATATGGACACATCAAATTAGATATTATTCTACATAAATAAAATGTATCAACATATACTAATTGATTATTCAATCCCAAATTGTAATGATAAACGAGAAATCTTGCATAATATGACATAAATTACTCTCTCTCTCTCTCTCTCTCTCTCTCTTTCTAACATGTCATAATCTTGATTGCTCCATAACTTGCTTTTCTCTGACAAAAAAATAGCATGAATTATATTGAGGAAGATGATTAAAAGAAACAAACATGCAAGTATAACAATACTCGATCAGGATTGTGACAATGAGTCAATGACAAGTATTTTAATAGAACGTTGAGAGCATGAATTATATTGAGGAAGATGATTAAAAGAAACAAACATGCAAGTATAACAATACTCGATCAGGATTGTGACAATGAGTCAATGACAAGTATTTTAATAGAACGTTGAGAGAGAGAGAGAGAGAGAGAGAAAAAATACAGAAAAAAAAATTACTTTCCTACAATGCAAGCCCAACTAATATAGTTGACATGTTCTTATTAGGGGGAATTTTTAAAGTACCCACTATGCATAGTGGGTACTCTTTTCTAACCATCAATATAATAAAACTCTTTTCTACCCAATCTGACTAAAATGTCCCTCCTTTAATTTGAGGATTTTGAATTTTGAAATTAATGTAATTAATATTTTCCTTGAAAATCGTGTACGCTGTCCCCCAAATACACACACTCCTATATATAAAATTGTGTACTCATATCGTGCCATATCTTACCATATTGTGCCAACTTTCATGTACATATACATATACATATCGTGCCTATATGGTACTCATATCGTGCCAACATAAACATTTAGCATATACATATCGTGCCAACAATAAAACATATCGTGCCACTTTTTTTTCTTGACACAAACATATCGTGCCATTTACACAACATATCGTGCCACTTTTTTTAACATATCGTGTCATTTTTTTTGACAGCATATCGTGCCACTTACACAAATATTGTATTGTGCCACTTTTTCTTCTTTTGATATGAACATATCGTACCACTCACATTTGCCATATATTTGCCATAAACAAGATATGACAATTATTTAAATATATTGTGGCAACATATTTGCCATATATTTGCCGCAAACAACAATAAATAATTATTTAAACCTATCGTGCTCATATGAAAAATTGACTATTAATTTTCAAAAATATTTCAATAAAATTTAAAAGCATTTGCAATTTATTAAAAAAAGTTAAAAAAAATTGAAGTTGTTTTAAAATCAAAAAATTTGTTTAAAAATACAATAATTTGTTTAAAAACGAAAAAAGAATCGAAGTTATTTTAAAATCACGAATTTTAAAAAAATTAATATGATTTTTTAAAAAAAAAATATACACATTTTTTTTTAAATATTTGCCATTTATTGTTATTTTGTGTAGATGAGGGGAGTAGAGAGAGACAAAATAAAGAAAATATATTTTATATGAGAGAAAAATAAGACTCCATTTTCTTTTTGTTTTAGTATTCTAGTGTTAGGGGTATTTGGGTAAAAGAACCATAAAAATGGGTAGAAAACTTAGTTTTTTATCTCACATGTTAAAAAAATTTTGTCCTATTCCAAGTGGGTATTTCCAATAATTTGCTCTTCTTCTTCTTATTATCTACAATAACAAGCAGGTGTTAACACTTGGCTACATTAAATTAATCACGAGAGACATGCAAAATATTAAACTTAATTAGCAGTATTAAATTAATCACGAGAGACATGCAAAATATTAAACTTAATTAATTAGCAGATCCTACAGCAGATATCATGGCAATAATGCTACATTATTGATTTATTTCATTTTACAACAAGAACACTTATTTAAATGAGACATCTTCTTACAAAAAGCAAGAAAACAGTACTTTCAAAGTACATAACATCAAATTCTTAATTAGTTAGCTTGTTCAAGATTTGGTTATGGCAAAAGGTAATGTTCAGCTACTAGGATCATGAGTAAGCCCATACTCAAACCGGGTCCAAATGGTTCTGAATCTAAAATCTGTTGATTATGAATTCATTGAAGAGAATTTCTATAGCAACAAAAGTGAGCGACTTCTTAAGGCCAACCCGGTTCACAAGAAAATCCCGGTTCTAATCCATGATGAGAAACCGATATGTGAGTCCCTGGTAATTATTCAATACATCGATGATGTCTGGACCGAAAATGGACCGTCCATTCTCCCTTCGGATCCGTATGACCGTGCTATAGCCCGGTATTGGGCAGCATATATTGATGACAAGGTATAGTTTCAATTTCTCTTTTCAATTGTTATTTTATCATGAAACAATTTTCTGTTAAATCAATCTGTGTTGTTTTAAAAAATACTCTCGAACTTAGTACTCAAGTCATCGGAAATTTCAAATTGCCATGAAAAAATAAAAAATTTCAACTTACCCATACAAGTTATTTAAATGAAATCAACTGCATTTATTTGTTAATACATATATTTTCTTATCAAAATCAAAGGAAATGATAACAAAAAATGATGAATTTAGAGATGAAATGTAACAAACACACACACACACACACACAGGCTTAATTGTAATTTTGGCCATGTAAGCCTCAGGTGTGGCATAATTGGTCCTGTAATTATCCTATGTAGCAATTTTAGTCCCATATATTTTGATCTTTGCACAATTTTGGTACTGTAAATCTAAACATGCAACATATGTGGTCCTGTAAGTATCATATATAGCAATTTTAGTCATTTAATTTTGATTTGTGTGCAATATATATAATTCTGGTCCCATAAATTCTAATATTTTGCAATTGTGGTCTCAAATGGGTACTTAAATATTTTACTCTTTCGGACCAAATTTGCATAAAATTAGAACTTATGGGACCAAAATCAGAAAAATCAAACATAGAGGACCAAAAATGCTAAATATGATACTTGTAGTACTAGGTGTGCCACCCATTATATGCTTGCAGGACCAAAATTGCAATTAAGCTTATATATGTCTGTGTATATATATATAACTTCCTATTTTTCCTACTTATTGTTTCTATATATATAACCTGATCATAGTGTCCAAACTGAATTCACAGTGGTTTCCATGTATATGGGTAATATTACTGTCGGATGGAGAGGAAGCTAAGAAGATAGACGCAGTTGAGGAATTCAATAAGGGGCTGGCTTTGTTAGAAGATGCCTTCACAAAATGCAGCAAAGGCCAAAAATTCTTTGGAGGTGACAAAATTGGATATTTAGACATTGCTTTAGGATGTTTCTTGGGGTTGGTCAGATTGATACAAAAAATGGATAATACCAGTTTGATTGATGAATCCAAGACTCCTAATTTGTTTAAGTGGGCACAACATTTTTCTGCTCATCATGCTATTAAGGTTGTCATTCCTGAAACTGAGAAGCTCCTTGAGTTTGCTAAAGTATTTGTTGCTCAAGTTAAAGCTTCTGGAATTAATAAATAATTGGCTACAGAGTCCAGGGGAATATCAACTGGGAAGTTGTTTTAACTTTTATGGCTGTGATATATGATGTATTTCACTCTTTGTTTTTTCCTTTATTATTTGTTGTACTGGTCCTATTGTATATTAAATAAAGGGATAATTTGTAATTAAAAAAAATCAGGTTTGTGTTAATTACAAAAAAAAATCAATTTTTTTTTAAATTGAAAAAGCATCCATTGAGGTATGATTTTGTCTTATATTTAAGAGGGTAATTGTAATATTTCTATAAAAGTTAATGGGGGTTTTGAAATATTTTTTGCTTATGGAGAGGGAATGTAAAACGAAATCAAAGCTCAAAGTTGAATGTGAATTTATAAACTTTTTTAGGCTTAACACATCATCGCCAACTCAGTAAATTTTACTCAAATCATCAAAATCCCTAATTTTTTTTTGACATTCAGCAATCCTAGATTGGCGCAGCGCTAATAGAAACTTCCCCAAGTCTACTGAATGGATTGTGAAAGGAGTCTCATCTGGCATAATCAACAATTTCTAGCCAAATTATATATCTACGGCAAAATTGGACTAAATGTCCGAAATCTCGAAAGTTGTTGAACCAAGGCCAATCTTTGACTAATTATTAGAGGATTAAATCCACAAGTAGCTAGTCAAAGTTACCAAATGAAAAAAAAAATATTTTTTTCAAACTACTGATATCTTCTTAAGGTATTATGAATACTCCATTGAATTTTGTATTTGCTTAACAAATTACACCCTCAAGCTTGAGGCTGCAATTCGTAAAATAAAAACAAATATAATGGGGCATTTGTGATGTTAAAAGATAGATGAGTTTTTTTTTGTAATTACGGTGAACCTCAAGGGTATTATTTTGTAATTAACCCTAATTTATATAATTGTGAGTAGATTATATGGGAAAAAAATTTAAGTACCCACTATGAATAGTGGGTACTCTTTTCTACCCACCAACATAACAAAACTATTTTCTATCCAAATTGACAAAACTGCCCCTCCTTTAAGTTAGTGGCTTTTGAATTTTGAAATTGAATTCATCTTTATACCCCATTAAAACCGTATTGAAAACCGTATTCCATTATAACACACACACTCCAAGACAAAATAATACAAAAAGTAAAAGGTAAAAACAAAAGTAAAAAAGAAGCAAAACCTAAAACTAAATTGTGCTTAATATCGTGCAAGTAAAAAACCAAAAGCTCCATGGATTCACATCAACAATCGTCCGCCTCCGCCGCTGCCATCGCCGCCTCCACCGATGTCGTCGCCGCCTCTGCACCCTCCTCCTCCGCTCCCGAATAGGTAAGGTTTTATATTTCTCATACTCATATTGTGCCCCTAATGTTGGAAATTTCAAAATATAGAGTGTCTTTCATGGATTAGGGTTTAGTTTGTTGTATAATGTGAATGATTAGGGTTTAGTTTCGATACATAGTTCATGGGTTTGTTATATAATGTGAATGATTAGGGCTTAGTTGTTCGAAAGTTCGAAATATATGAAGTTTTGAGTTGTGTTTTGGGACTAGTATTCGAAAATGGTGGTGATTTTTTCTGGTTGGTGGCACGATATGGGGTTGAAGATGAGGCGGCATGATATGGCACATATCGTGCCGCATATCATGCCATAGTCTACTTGAAGGCACGATTTAGGTCATATCGTGCCACATATCGTGCCTATTTTGAAATAAATTATAGTTTTGTGCTTATATCGTGCTGCTTTCTATTTTTTGGCACGATTTTATGCCATATCGTGCCTAATTGAAATGTATTGTAATATATCGTGCCATATTTTATACCATATCGTGCCCAGATATCCATATCGTGCCACATGATGTTTGTTCCATAATTTTTGTTTCCTTTTAGTTTATCACTACATTTCATCAATTTTTCAACATTTCTTCAGTTTATCACTACATTTCATCAATTTTTCAACATTTCTTCAGTTTATCACTATATTTCTTCCATAATTATTGTTGTAGGTCGGTACACAGTGGAGGAGACCCTCTTATCAACGAGAGAGGGCCCAAATCGTGGGGTATGCTCGACCGGCTATAATTCAAATAATCAAAGATGAGATGCAGGAGATCGGTGGTGGTGTATATGGGCAGTTTAGATGGTCGGTTTTTGGCCATTTTATGGATTTCGGGTATGACGGAGTTAGCTGTAATGCAGCACTTCATGCATTGGTTGCGATGGACGTGCGTGTGCCAAATGCTCCAGAATCGAAGTGTTGGCTCCACGTCGGAGAGCAGACTATTAGATTCTCCCAGCGTGATTTTGCTATGGTATCCGGATTTAGGTTTTTGGGGTCCACATTTGACCCTAACAGTGCATTTGAGCTACCCGGGATCGGTATTTATCAACGATATTAGCTTTAGGGTGATAGTGTTACCACCCCGCAGTTACGCGATTTATTTTCCAATGGCACCTTCTGTGACTCACCAGACGATGCCCTAAAGGTGGCGAAGATGTTATTTGCCTGTAATATGGTACTGTATTTCGATGACCGACAGACCGTAGTTGACCGTTGGCTATGGTTCTTGATCGAGGACGATGCAAAGTGGGAGGATTTCCCTTGGGGGAAATACTCATTTCAGATTTTGATACATTATATGGGCAGTTGCATGATGTTCTGCCACCTGACCGATATACTAAGGACGTTCCACCTCGATATCGTCCACCTAGTTATCATTTTTATGGTCCCACGTATGTCTTGCTGGTATGTATATTTTTTTTACTTTATTTATATTTGTACTTAGTTTTTTTAAATATTTAAAAAAATCTTATTTTGACACTTATCAATGTTCTGACAAATTTGGGCATTCGAGACGATACCTCGCCTGGGTAATGTTTGGACGACTCGAGTATCCGACACCCAGATGCCCAGGTGCCTCCGTTGGAGGTTGACCACCGTCGACATGGTTGATTTTTTCTTTGACCCGATATGCATTCCAACATTGTTTACTTATTTATTTATTTAATTAATAAATTATTTTTTTATTAATTTATTTATATATTTATTTACAGGTTTTAGTGTGTTATGAGATATTGGATCCGAGTGAGGAGGAGCTCCAGTAGATATATATGGAGCGAGTCGATGAGCCGGTTATTTTGTTAGGTCCTCCTCGGTTTATCCCGAAAGAGAACCGATTTTTGCAAAGCGATGGTCTTTGGGGGCGAGGCGAGGTAAGGGTACAGATTCGATAGCCCCAGCCCCTATTGGCAGGGGCAGTGGTAGAGTGTCAGAGACGGCAGGGGCAGGGGCAAGGGCGAAGGCAGGGGGAGAGGTAGAGCCGATTCAGAGGCCCTCACTACTACTCATACGATTCAGAGGCCGGAGAAGCGGCGTAGGACAGACGGCCCATCATCCCACCGAGCTCTCTCTCCGACACTCGTGGTCCCTGGTCCACGAGCGCCCTCTCCGCCTACTCCCTTCATCCATTTTTGGGATAGGCAGCCCATCGTGCCTCATTCGTAGCCCATTCAGGGATCCTAATACTCGCAAGTCGGACCCGAGCGAGAGTGAGTATACGCACTTTCTTACAGTCTACTGAAGAGTAAATATTAAATATTTTTGTATTTGTCTTGTCGTCTTAGTATCAACATCTTATATTAGTGCAATGTCTTAGTATTTTAGGATCCAATTGCAGGAGGAACGTGGGGCTATTGTACTATGTTGGGCCATCATTTTTTAAGGAAATGGAGGATCTAGCTGTAGAGTTGGAGAATGATGTAAGTTTCTTAAATTTTTGTATTATTTAGTTGATGAATATTTTATTTATTTCATATTGATTAATATCGATTTCTTTCATTTCTGTACAACATATAAATGCATACCTGTCCATACTACAGTCCGATCCCCAGTTTCTTGGGTTTGTACCTCAACCCAAGCAGTTGGGAACTTATAGGATTGTATCTACGATATTTTTGGTTACTTTATTTATTATGTGTCTCGCATTTTATTTTAAACTTAATAAATGATACTTATTAATTCATAAACATTTTCTATGTGTAGGATTTGATACAACTTAAGTGTGCATGGTCAGGATCATGTTGGCACAGTATATGACCCGGCGACCATGGAGGAGATTCCTCCTGGACAGGAGCTGGATGAGTTGGTTAGAGTTGTCCAGCACGGATCTCCAGGATGAGGTAATCATGGTTCGTGGAGTGACGTTGTGCAGGTACACTTGAATTTTTTTTGTGGCTAGTTTATTCATTTTTTTCATTAAAATTGTTTTATTAATTAATGAGTTTTTTTTTCCCCAGATGTTCATGATCGTGAATTTATTGGCACATTTTGTCGTATACAGACTGGATCTCCGTAGAGCCAAAGTATATATGTACGACTCTGTACGTGCCCAATACACACCTGATATTCGTGCCTCGAGGGCTGCCGGCACACGTCCACTCCATCGCATCCTCCCATGTGTACTTATGCACGTTGGCTTCTACGATGCCTTAGGTATCGAGCCCGTCCGCCGCGAGTGGGAGCTTATCACTGCGTCGGAGAAAGATTGTTATGTGCAGAACGACAACACCAGTTATGGCGTATTTGCCATCTATTGCGTCGTTAGTTGTATCACGAAGAAGATTAATAAGAAGCAGGTGCAGGATTCGATTCCCGAGCTAAGGAAGATGATGGCGCGACAGATTTATCAGTACAGTACAGATAGTAGTACTCTTCAGCCGTAGTACATTTTTTATTGTATATCTTGTAAATATTTTGAGTTATTTAAATATTCATTTTGCATAGTTTTATGTCCTATTATTTCCAAATCAGAGGTTATACACTTGAAATTGGTAAAAAAAAAAAAAGTAGAAATTTTGTACAAATCTAAGTAAAACACGTATGGCACGATATTTGGTTATATGGCACGACATTAGTTATATAGGCACGATATATCGTGCCCAACTTTTAGTTATGCACGATATACTGTGCCCAACCAATTGTTGTGGCACGATATATTCTGCCTATTGTGAAACACCTGTTTAAAAGACTACTGGACTTTCTGCTCTTAGTGTTATTTGCTAACTTAGTATTACAGTTGAAATAATTTTTGCCTAATTTTCATCATACGGACGTCTCGGGCATCTTCTATGGGTATGATCATATGCTCGGCATATTCCACATTTATTTTTACTATGCACTTGTCTTGAAGGTCCCAGTTGTGTCACTGAGACACTTCCGCACTCATCAAGTGGCGATGACATAGTGCATTTGAAGCAATTGTGGCCAGCACCCCCGCACCTTGAACAAATTTGACTCTTACGTGAACGATTACTTGATGATTCAACAGCAAAATAAACTCTACTTTGTCTAGGACGACCTGCTTGTCTCGGGTTATTTGGAGGGTTGCATACTAATTCTTGCACCTCTTGTAGTAGAACCCATTCACTCGGATCAGGAACTTGTAGAACTTCATCCGCCCACATTTGTTGAAGATTTTTATTTTTATAATAATGTGCAACAAATGAATAGATATTGAGGTTCACATTTCTGCACAAATAAACAAATAAACAAACAATTATGTGAAAATATTGAACGAATTATGTGAAAATATTGATATAAATTTTAAATTTATTTATACCTAATTGTTGCAGATGCATGGGAGTTAGGCATCAATTCATATTCAATTCTCGACAGCTGCACGTTCTTTCGGATAAGTCAACAAAATAGGTCTGTGTTCCATCTTTCACTTTGTACTTCACATTACTAAGACATTGTACATCCATTCTACGACCTATCTCAACTGCATCACTTAATCTTTTGGTTTCTTCAAGTGTTAACTCTTGATATCTTTCATTAGCAGCAGTGCGTCGTTCATAAAACCACTTTTCAATAATAGTCCGAGCATACTCAAGCACAGAACAAACAGGTAACTTTTTGGCCTATAATAATTTTTATGTTGTCAAAATACTTATCATAATCTTCACGACGGTATGAATATGCTGCATTCCTAAACATTGCTAGCTATATGTTGACCGTATTGAGCCAAATTACTTTGCAAATGATAAGTGCAAAGCCCATGTGATGCTTTTGGGTATACTACTCTTGTGCTGATCAGAAACAATCAACAGATCACGAGGGCACGTATAAGCATCTCTCAACTGTCTCACAAACCATGTTCATGATTCGTCGTTTTCAACATCCCCAATTCCAACCGCAAGTGGGAAAATCTGTTCATTACCATCTTTTGTTACGGCAACAAAACAATATTCACCGGTACTTGCCTTTAAGGTGTGTTCCATCAATCACAAAAACCGGTCAGACATGGTTTTGGAATCCAGTGATTGATGCATGCAAAGCAAAAAATACGTACTTGAATCTATTAAAAGTATCCGACTTCCATCTAGTTACCGATCAGGAATTCATTAAATTCAACATGTGTAAGTATGCCGGAAGTAGATTGAATGACTTGTTGCTATCTCCATATATCAACCCAAAAGCATGATGCTTAGCACTCAACGCAACATTATAACTCATTTTAAGCCCATGTCGCGATTCCAACTCCGCTATCATATCTCTTGGCACGAGTGCAGAATGTTCCACTAGTAATCTAGATGCAAAATACGCACCTACAACTTTAGAATGCACCCGCCTAGATGCATTGTCATTCAAATTTAACTCATATCCATGGTGCTTGTCAAACTTCCCTACTCTCCAAATACCATCTTTTCCATATGCACGCATTCGAAAAGGGCATCATTGATACTTTCATATTGCATAATAACGAGTCTTATCCAAGTGTTCAACTCGATACTCGACTTGATTTTCAAGGTGATACATGCCTAGTGCCATCTCCAATTCGATTTTGCTCATTGGCGCAATGTCCTACCAGATGCTTCCAATCTAGCAGGTTCTTTAGGAGGAAGTGAAACGTGCGAGACTGCACCAGGAATCACCCAACTTCGTCCTATGGGCACTATTGTTTTGTCTTTATTGTCTCTATAGATATATGGATGTATGTTAGCACCTCGTTCTTCTGGTGCATCTTGGTTTTGGTTTTCTGAAAATACTTCTCTACGTCTCCACTCACAAAATTCCTCAAATTCAACACGTTGCTAGTCATTTTCAAATTGATTATTAGCTTCAACATCAGTACCAACATCACCAGCAGTGTAGTTCTCACCAAAATCATTTGCATTATTATTACAACCAGCATCACCAGCACTGTAGTTTTCACCAAAATCATCTTCATTATTATCACAACCAACATCAGCATCAGTATTATCACGATTAGCATCAGTATTATCACAACTCATATCAGGATAATAGCCATCTTCATTGCTTGGCCTTATACTAGGTCCCAGGCAATTGATATTGGAACATTAACTGTAGGTGAGAGTGGACGCGGATGATCAATAATTGGAATATTGTTCATATGCATAAAAGGTGCTCCACTAGGCCTTACTACATGACTATATAGATTGATGTGCGGTATATCGTATTGTTGAAAACTAAGATGGTGCATGTAGTTGTAATTAGGCCCAATGACTGTTGAAAATCATTCTGAGTAGCCATTAGTTGCATAAAAATTCCACCAACATCTTGTTGACCTTCAACGTTCTCAACTCAATTATGCCCAGACTGACTTCCCAATAAATTATGCCAACTAGTCTCACCCATTTTTATTTTCAGTGTTACAAAAATAACTGGTAACTCGGTTTTCTCAAATGCACTTTCAATGTCACAGTCGTTTTTCAACTTTAACTTCCCGAGTTTGTTTCCAGAAATATATGTTAGTCCAAGTGGCTACGATAATCTAGAGGGGGGGTGAATAGATTATCTCGGTTTTTCAGATTTTGTCTTCTTTTTCGAATAATCAAACAAAGACGAGAATGTAAATGCGGAAATTAAACAACACTCGTCGATTTAAAGAGGTTCAACCCACCTAGGGCCTAATCCTCTACCACCCCAGTATATCCGGGATGGATTTCAAAAGGAAAAAAGGATTTTATTAATTTACCAAAAATTAATACAACACCTTGAGGATTACCACAACCCTCTTACACCACCTTGAGGATTACCACAATCCTCTTACAACACCTTTGAAGATTACCACAACCTTCAAACACCTATCACCTAGATCACCCAAGTGTATTCTTACCACAAGAATACTCACAAGGATGTCTTGTGTTGAATGATGACCAAAATCAAGATTACAACTCAATAATGATTGATACAATATGAGTACAAGTGTAATCAAGAATTGAAAGCCTAGACCTCAAATTTGTGCAAGTGAAAGTTCTAAGGCTAATACAACAAGATATATGAAAGTGTTTGCTTTGTTTGCTCTTTGCTTGTATGGAGTGTTGTATCTTGTTGCTTGAATGAAGCCTCTATTTATAGGAGAGGTCTTGGCTTTGATTTCAGACATTGGCTCCTCCTTGGGGAGTGATTTGCTGCAAAAGAAACCATTTAAAGTCATCAATATAGTGTTAGAAATCAATCCCACAAAATAGGGAAAAGTCATGCGAAAATGCAACGGATAGTTTCTTTGATAAACGGGGTTCGACCGGCCGCATTGAGAGATAAGATTGAAATTGAATTCTGCGAATTTTTACGGGGACCGGTCGAGGGGGGTTCGGCCGGTCGCCCTTGGTCTTGACCGGTTGGGGTTGATAGAAAATCAAAACAGAGAAGTCTGCATTTGAGAGGGCTGCTCCCAGGTACCGGTCGCCCAGGGGTCGACCGGTCGCCCTCACCGGTCGCCCACTTGGTCGACCGGTCGCCCTCCCATTTTCTCTTACGTCCCATTTTCTGTTTCAAAACTCAACTCAGGTACGGGTTGCCCTATAGGGCGACCGGTCGAGCCTGAAACAAAAGTGTTGTCCAATTTTAAATCGAATATTAACTTCAAGAAATACTCCGAAAAATAGTAAAAACATTTTAGATCGATCGGAAGTGTTGGGACAACATTTAGGGACATTGTTTTGGTATAAAAACTCATTTGAACAAAATCATCAAAATCATGATAAAAACATTTATCTAACAAACTCCCCCTTTTTGATGATTACAAACCAAAACAATTTTCAAGAGGACGATTTCGAAAAACAAAATAATTTTCCGGTTTATGAGTAAACTATCCGTTTAAAAACATTTTACAAAAGCTCCCCCTATCAATAAGCACATCAATAAGAATTATTGCATAAGCTAGAAGCACAAGCTTTTACAAAATAAACAACAACTCCATGAGCTTAGAAGCTCCCCCTGTCACAAATACTTATTATCCATGCAAACAAGTTCATAAAACAATCATTGACTGAGTTTTCTTCACAACTTATGGCCTTAATAAGCCATAGCTTATAGCTTCTATCATGAGCTTTTATTAGCTTCTTTGAGCTAACGAGCCAATTTCTGTTTCTCCCCTTTGGAATCAAAAAAAAAATGTTAGGATGATAAAAACATCATAGAAGTATGTCAAAGTGCGCCAAAGAAATGGTTTATCAACCATTGAGCAATTTAGGCTTAAAAACCAAGGAAATGAGAGAAAGAGTTCATACGCTCGTTTTATTTGCCAAAACATGATCTCAATGAGTATTGAAGACTTTTGGAAGCGAGAGAATCATGTAGAAGTTGAAATTTTCATTGTGACATTTTATCGAACACATTGTGGGCGTGAAAAATAAAAAGAGTTGTATATAGCCCTTGTAAATGATCCAAGCCAAAAAATTGCATCACCAATTCACATCAAACATCATACAATACAACATAATAACTAAGTTCATCAAGATCATAAGCAAAAAATATCAAGAAATATACAAGAAAGCCATAAACTCGAGGTTCAACCCAATTGAGCAAAGTAAGGAAAATTCTTACCATTTGATCGGAACAGGATGAGCAATGATGATGATAAACATGCTATATAAGGTCAAGATATGAATTGAATGCATGAAAATCAATTTTGAGTGAAAATTGTGTGCATTTGGCAAAGGGGACGAAAAATGGCAAAAAGAAGTGAAAATAACAAATGTCAAGACAGAACGAACTTAAACCCAAAATTTGGCCTAGGCGACCGGCGGTCGTGGTTGAGGGCGGCGGTCGCGTTGAGGGCGACACGGTTGCCCTCAACCTCTTGACCATTTGTTTTGTCAAATTTTTCAAAATCCGAATTTTCAACCAAAAATCCGATTTTTCGCCCCTAAGTTTTAAAAACATGCAAAATGTAAATGTAGACCTCATTCAATATGCATTATGCCTAACCGAGCTCGTATTGACGCAAAAGTCTCGGAAGTTAGCGGTTTTGTAAAGATGTCCGCTAATTGATCTTGAGATGGCACAAAAGATATCTCAATTTTTCGTTTTGAGACACAATCCCTTAGAAAATGATGTCGAATCTCAATATGTTTAGTACGGTTGTGATGAACCGGGTTTTGAGCAATATTTATAGCGGATATGTTATCACAAAAGATAGGAACATTTTCAAAAGAACATTTGTAATCCGCTAAGGTTTGTTTCATCCAAAGAAGTTGAGTACAACAAAAAGCGGCGGAAATATATTCGGCCGGCCGTTGAAAGTGAAACACAATTTTGTTTCTTTGAAAACCAAGAAACTAGGCAATCGCTAAAAATTGACATGATCCGGAAGTACTTTTCCGATCATCAATATTTCCGCATAGTCCGAATCACTATAACCTTTAAGAGAATAATTTTCATTCTTTGGATAAAATAAACCATATTGAATAGTGTCTTTCAAATATCGAAAAATCCTTTTAACGGCACTCATATGAGATTCTTTGGGATTGCTTTGAAAACGAGCGCATAGGCATACGACATGAAGAATGTCCGGTCTACTAGCGGTTAAATAAAGTAAACTACCAATCATACCTCGATACTTGGATTCATCAACCAACTTGCCTTTTTCATCTTTGTCAATTTTGACATTGGTTGCCATAGGAGTCGAGACGGTTCTTCCTTCTTCAATGCCGAACTTCTTCAAAAGTTCTTTTGTATACTTTGATTGCGAAATATAAATACCTTCTTGGCATTGCTTAATTTGAAGTCCAAGGAAGAAATTTAGCTCCCCCATCATACTCATCTCGAATTCACCTTGCATTAACTTGGAGAATTTCTTGCACAAAGATTCATTAGTAGCACCAAAGATAATATCATCAACATAAATTTGCACAAGTAAACAATCTTGCCCTTTTTCAAAAACAAAGAGTGTAGTATCAACTTTACCTCTTGTAAAATCATTTTGCAAAAGAAAAGAGCTAAGTCTATCATACCATGCACGGGTGCTTGTTTTAAACCATACAAAGCCTTTTTAAGTTTATAAACATCATTAGGCCTAGAAAAATTTTCAAACCCCGGAGGTTGTTTTACATAGACTTCTTCTTGAATAAAACCATTTAAGAAAGCGGATTTAACATCCATTTGGTAAAGCTTGAAATTTTTAAAACAAGAATAGGCAAGTAAAATGCGAATAGCTTCTAAACGTGTCTACGGGTGCAAATGTTTCATCATAATCAATACCTTCTTCTTGACAATACCCTTGAGCTACTAACCTTGCCTTATTACGAACAATGTTGCCTTGATCATCAAGTTTGTTTGAATACCCATTTTGTACCAATAATTGTTTGAGATGGAGGACAAGGTACTAATTCCCATACATCATTTCTTTCAAATTGATTCAACTCCTCTTGCATTTCTAAAACCAATCTTCATCCTCAATAGCTTCCTTAGCATTTTTAGGCTCTTTTTGAGATATAAGAGCTTTCTCGGCAAAATTTCTTGAGTCATTACTTTATCAAGGGGATCACCAATAATAAGATCTTTTGGGTGATCTCCTTAAATTTCAATGCTACGGGAAGATTCAAGTATCACCCCTATCTTCTTGAGGAACATTTGAACTTGAAGGTTGATCATTTGAAATAGAAGGTTTATCATTATGAGCATCACTTTGAACAATAGGTTCAACAATATCCTCTTCATCACTATCGTCATTGGGTATTCTTTCAACACCCGAGGCTTCATTAAATTTGACATGAATAGATTCTTCAACAACCATGCTAGTCTTATTGTAAACCCGATATGCTTTGCTCTTGGTTGAATACCCCATAAATATTCCTTCATCGGCCTTAGGATCAAGTTTGTCCAATTGATCCTTAGTATTCAAAATAAAGCACTTACATCCAAATATCTTGAAATAACTAATATTTGGAGTTCTTCCTTTCCAAAGCTCATAAGGAGTTTTATTCATTTTAGGACGAACATAAACTCGATTAATGACATAGCAAGCGGTACTTACGGCCGGCCCAAAAGTATTTTGGAAGAGAAAATTCATTGAGCATGGACCGACTCATTTCTTGTAGCGTCCGATTCTTCCTTTCGGCTACACCATTTTGTTGAGGTGTCCTAGGAGCCGAAAAATTGTGTGTATATCCCTTGGTTTCACAAAAGACTCTAAACTCACCGTCAAATTCTCCGCCTCGATCACTTCGAATAATTTTAATAGTATCTTCCTTTTCATTCTCAATGCGTCTACACAACTTAACAAACTCATTAACGGCATCGCTTTTATTTGCAAGAAAAAGAGCCCAAGTGTATCTAGAAAAATCATCAACAATTACAAAAGTGTAATGTTTTCCACTTAGACTAGCCGTACCAATATCCCCATACAAATCTAGGTGAAGAAGTTGTAGAGGCTTGGTTGTGGAAATTTCATTTTTGGGCTTAAAACTACTCTTAACTAATTTGTTCTTTTGACAAGTGTCACATAAGCCAAGATTTTCAAAATTCAATTTGGGTAGTCCTTTTACATGTTGGTTTTTGTAAATATTTTTCAAACTTTTATATCCAACATGTCCAAGTCGCCTATGCCATAAACTCGTTAAATCATTGTTGGCGGCAAGACAAGAAACATTTTGGCTAACCAAATCACTAGTAGAAATTTTGTAAAGATTGCCTTTTCTATTTGCTTCACAAATAATTTCATCATTTTTACGAATAAGGCATTTTTCTTTATTGAAAACAACATTATAATTTGAATCACAAAGTTGGCTAACACTTATCAAATTAAATTTAAGCCCTTCTACTAAAAGAACATTATTAAGAGAAAGAAGATTTACCAATTTCTCCATTTCCAAGAATTCTTCCTTTGCCATTGCCGAACATGACCATACCCTCTTCTTGGAACTTGATGTTGGTAAAAAGTTCTCTCTTTCCGGTCATATGGCGTGAACATCCGCTGTCCACGAGCCATTTCGAATCCTCCATGGTTGTTGTAGCGCCTATTACCTACAAACGAACCATTTTTAGGTACCCTATAGTTTTGGGGTCCATGGGGGTTAGCCTTGAGACCTTTGGGTCTCCAAACAAAGCTAAAATTGTTCTTCAATTTACAATTGCTAACATAGTGACCAACTTTACCACAATAAAAGCAAATAACATTATGGGCACTTTTAGCACGTACAAAATTCGGACCTTGGTCATTTTTCTTAAAGACTTTTGAAATGGTTTGTAACCAAGTCCTTGTTTTGAATGCTCACCTCTTTGTGCATCTAAAATTTTAGTAACCTTATCCGTGCTTAAATTAAAACGATGTACATCCTTTTTCAAATTTTCAATATCATTAGTGAGCATTTGTTTCTCGGTTTCAAGAGTTTGAATTTGAGTAAGGGTAATAGCATGAACATGATCAAGAGTCTCATAAGATGTAAATAATTTATCCTTTTCTATTTTAAGCTCTTTATGCTCCTTCTTTAAACTCTTGTATTTAACAATCAATTTTTGAAATTCATTTTGCAACTCATCAAAATCACATTGCAATTCATCAACTAAGGAGGAGGTAGAGGAGTTAGAGCGTACCTCATTATTTTCATCGTCTATAGCCATAAGACCATGTTCGGTTTCACCTTCCTCATCGGATGTCTCGAGTAGCTCATCCCAAGTTTTGACATCCGCATTTAGAGCCTTCTTTTTCGGAAAAGGCTTCCTTTTCTTTTGTTCTTCCTCATTGAGTTTTGGGCAATCGGCTATGAAGTGCCCGGGTTTTCCGCACTTAAAGCAAGCATTATCTCTTGGTTTTCTTGCTTTATTTTTATTCACAAATTTTGCAAATTTTCGAACAAGTGTGGCCGTCTCCTCATCATCATCATCATTATCATAGTATGCATTATTAGAAGAGGAAGTAAGACCTTTAGGAATATTTTGCATACCCGATTGATTGATGGTTGGTTTGGTATTTTTCCTCTCCTTGAGATAGACTTCATAGATGAGGAGGTTCCCGATGAGCTCGTCAAACTTAAGTGTCTCAAGATTTTGTGCTTCCGTGATTGCCGTCACCTTTTCGGACCATGAGTAGGAAGAGCATTCAATACCTTAGTCACTTTGTCTTCTTCGGAGATGACTTTACCGAGGGCCACAAGAGGATTGACAATGTTGTCAAGCCTTTCCACCATCTTGGAGATGCTTTCATCATCATACATGTTAAAGTTTTCAAAGTCTTTAACAAGTATGGTCTTTCTAGCTTGCTTGACCTTCTTTGTCCCTTCATATATAGTCTCCAATTTTTCCCAAACCTCATGTGCCGACCTTATGCCTCGTATGCGATTGTACTCGGTGGCGGTAAGTGAGCAATGCAAAATATTTAAGGCCTTACCGTTTAGAGAGAAAGCCTTCTTATCATTTTCATCGAACTCCTTGAAAGGTTTAGGAGCCGAGGTGCCATCCTCCATTTTTTTCGTTGGTTGATCAACTCCTTCAATAACCACATTCCATATGTCAAACCCGCACCCTTGTAGAAAGCACTCCATACGGTCTTTCCAAAATGCGTAGTTGTTGGCGTCGAACAATGGTGGCTTGTTGGTGGAGGCGCGGTGGTGAGATAAGCGTCATTCGTAGCCATGGATCTTTCCTCTTTACTCGAACGAGCTAGCCAAAGAGTTTGGCTCGATACCACTTGTTAGTCCAAGTGGCTACGATAATCTAGAGGGGGTGAATAGATTATCTCGGTTTTTCAGATTTTGCCCTCTTTTTCGAATAATCAAACAAAGACGAGAATGTAAATGCGGAAATTAAACAACACTGCGTCGATTTAAAGAGGTTCAACCCACCCAGGGCCTAATCCTCTACCACCCCAAAGATATCCAGGGATGGATTTCAAAAGGAAAAAGGATTTTATTAATTTACCAAAAATTAATACAACACCTTGAGGATTACCACAACCCTCTTACACCACCTTGAGGATTACCACAATCCTCTTACAACACCTTTGAAGATTACCACAACCTTCAAACACCTATCACCTAGATCACTCAAGTGTATTCTTACCACAAGAATACTCACAAGGATGTCTTGTGTTGAATGATGACCAAAATCAAGATTACAACTCAATAATGATTGATACAATATGAGTACAAGTGTAATCAAGAATTGAAAGCCTAGACCTCAAATTTGTGCAAGTGAAAGTGCTAAGGCTAATACAACAAGATATATGAAAGTGTTTGCTTTGTTTGCTCTTTGCTTGTATGGAGTGTTGTATCTTGTTGCTTGAATGAAGCCTCTATTTATAGGAGAGGTCTTGGCTTTGATTTCCGGACATTGGCTCCTCCTTGGGGAGTGATTTGCTACCAAAAAGAAACCATTTAAAATCATCAATATAGCTGTTAGAAATCAATCCCACAAAATAGGGAAAAGTCATTCGAAAATGCAACGGATAGTTTTTGATAAACAGGGGGTTCGACCGGTCGCGGAGATAAGATTGAAATTGAATTCTGCGAATTTTTACGGGGGACCGGTCGAGGGGGTTCGGCCGGTCGCCCTTGGTCTTGACCGGTTGGGGTTGATAGAAAATCAAAAAGAGAAGTACGCATTTGAGAGGGCTGCTCCCAGTGCACGTCGCCGAGGGTCGGTCGACCGATCGCCCTCACCGGTCGCCCACCTGGTCGACCGGTCGCCTCCCCATTTTCTCTTACGTCCCATTTTCTGTTTCAAAACTCAACTCAGTGCACGGGTTGCCCTATAGGGCGGACCAGGTCGAACTGAAACAAAAGTGTTGTCCAATTTTAAATCGAATATTAACTTCAAGAAATACTCCGAAAAATAGTAAAAATATTTTAGATCGATCGGAAGTGTTGGGACAACATTTAGGGACATTGTTTTGGTATAAAAACTCATTTGAACAAAATCATCAAAATCATGATAAAAACATTTATCTAACAATATATACAATAGCAAGCATTACACAATCGTATATGCTCCTATCAACTTCAACAACACCATAAACCTCCTCCAAAATTTCACTATAATTCATTTTGCCCGGTTCAACACGTACAACTTCTTTTTCACCATTTTTATATTCTAAACCTTCCCAGTGACCCCCAAATCGAACAACAACATAGCCAAAGTTCCTACAGACGGGAAATATAAAAAATATTAAAGATATGCCACAATATACAAGCATGGGAGCACGTTCATCTACTCGCACGATTTGGCACGATATATCGTGCCATATTTAAAAATAGGAAAATTTGGCACGATATATCGTGCCAAATTTTAAATAGGCATGATATATCATGCCTATTTTTAAATATGACACGATATATCGTGCCCAATATAGGCACGTTATTTCGTGCACAGTGCAATCTTGTTTCTTAGATCCAGAAATTTCACATATCGTGTAAATATATTCTTGAACAATTTTAACAAGGTTAAGTAACTAAGATGAGGCGCAACATTACCTTGTTTTTGCTAGTTTAAAGTGCGATTTTGGGTAGACATTTAAAGACCACAAAAAGAACTTCTTGATATTTTGTGAAGAAGAAGAGGAAAAGAGAAAAAAAATAAAGAGCAAATGGGAATAATGGGAGGGGAATCGTATGTATATGTATGTTATGTATTTAACATTAGAGAGAAATACAACTTACCTATTTTAAAGGCTTGCATTTAAAGCCTCAAGGGTATTGTGGTAAAAGAACCCCAAAAGTGGGTAGGAAATATAATTTTTTCTCCTACATATCAAAAAAGTCTCTCTCCTATCCCAAGTGGGTAAATCCCACCATTTGCTCTAGATTATACCATTGATGTGCATATTTAAACTGAAACATTAGATGAAGAGCTAATTACTCAACATACCCATTTTGGATAGGACAGAGACTTTTCTGACATGTAAGATAAAAACTATATTTTCTACCCACTTTTATGGTTCTTTTACCCAAATGTCCTTGACACTTGAATACAAAAGCAAAAAGTAAGTGATGTCATATTTCTCTCTCACATAAAATATATTTTCTTTATTTTCAGATTTTTAACAGAAGTTTTAGTTTTTTTTTTAAAAAAACAATCGGATTCTTATAAAATCGTTTAGTATAAAAAACAACTTTTTGAAAATAATTTTGAGTTTTATTATTTTATAATTTTAAGATATTTTAAATAAATGACAAATGTTTAAAAAAAAGTGTATAGTTTTTTTTACAAAACAATTCATATTTAATTTTTTGTAATTTTTTTATTTTAAAATTTCTTTGATTCTTTTATTTAAAAAAAACTAATTCTCGTGTTTTTTATATTTTAATATTTAGATTTTAAAATTATTTTGTGGATTTTTTAAATTTCTTTTTAATAAATTGCAAATACTTTTAAATTTTATTAAAATAATTTTCAAAATTAATAGACAATTTTTAAGATTTTTCAAATAATTGTTTTATGTTTTTTTTTAATTAATTTTTGGATAAATGTATTTTTGCGACCAAAATTTCAATTTTCCTCTATGTATATGTATCTTTGTCTTCTTCCTTGTATATGTATATGTTATAGGGGTTGACACAATATGGGCATGATATGACACGATTTGGGCATGATATATATCATGATATGTATGTCATAGGAGTTGGCACGATATGACACGATATATATCATGATATGTATGTCATAGGACTTGGCATGATATGGGCACAATATGGGTATAATATAGCAAAATTTGGGCACGATACATAGGGGTGTGTGTATTTGGGGGTGTACACGATTTGCAAGGAAAACAATAATTACATTAGTTCCAAAATTTAAAATCCTCAAATTAAAGGAGGGGTAATTTAGTCAAACTGAGTGAAAAATAGTTTTCTTATGTTGATGGGTAGAAAAGAGTACCCACTATTGGGTACTTAAATTTTTTTCCCTGAGATGAAACACAAACTGAACCTAGATTATGTGATTGTTCTCAAATCTGCAGCAAATCACATAAAACACAAATTGAAACAAAATATTACATATGATCAATAGTGTTAGCCAATAAGCTGCACTCTAAAACTCTTCTGTTATGAACATTATTTCTACATCACATTCAAATACCCAATAGGACCAATACAACAAATATGGTGTAACAAAGAGTGAAACTACACCTCCACACAACTCTGAAATTTCAATGTTTTGTCTAGACTGATATGTAGCTAATTAATTTTGGTATAGTTATAAAATACCCCCGAGGTTTGAGCTAATTACAAAAAAATCCAGAGATATTTCAAAGTTACCAAAAGCCCATGTCTTAAATTTAAGAGGGTAATTGTAATATATTTACAAATATCAAGAGGTTTTTTGAAATAATTTTTGTTTATGATAGGGGAAGATGTAAGCAGAATCAAACTTCACGGGACTTTCTGCAATTTTCAAAATCTCTGGGTATTTTTATAATTAGCCCGAACCTCAGGGGTTTTTAAGTAATTATCCCTTAATTTTTTCCAGAAGTTCTAACTTTAACAAATAATTTAGCAAACTCAAGGAGCTTATCAGTTTCAGGCAAGACATCCTTAATAGCATCATCAGCAGAAAAATGTTGAGCCCACTTGAACAAATTAGGAGTCTTGGATTCATCAATAAAACTGATATTACCCATTTTTTCTGACACTCTGATCCATCCAAGGAAACTTCCAAATGTAATGTCTAAATAACCAATTTTGTCACCACCAAAGAACTTTTGGCCTTTGCTGCAATTTATGAAGGTATCATCTAACAAAGCCAACTCGCGATTGAATTCCTCTAGTGCTGCTGTCTTCTTAGCTTCCTCTCTGTGGGGCAGTAAAATTGCCCTCAGGCATGGATACCACTGGAATATCAGTTTCAACAATATGATCAGTTTATGAATAAAAACTGTAATTAGGAAATCTAGGAAGTTACATTATTATTTTTTTTTATTTTGCTAGATTGATGCTATATTTCATCTCTAAATTCCTCATTTTTTATTAAGAGCAAGTCTCTTGTAAGACGGTCGCACGTTGCTACGGATGCACTTTTACTGTAAAAAGTGATAATATTAGTGTAAATAATGATACTTTTAGTGCAAAAAATGACACTTTGTTTGAATACACTAAATTTTAGTATATTCAGACAAGGTATCACTTATTACAATAAAATTATAACTCGTCGCACCAGGCGACCGTCTTACACAATTTTCGCCATTTATTATTCTATTTAATATTTTGATGAGAATCTATTTATAGATATGCAGTTGGTTATATAAAAATGCAGTTGATTAAATTTGAGTGATTAATATTTACCATAACCGCCTAATTTACGGAATGGGGAGGTAATTAAAAGATGAAGCGTTGGCCTGTGAAACATAACATTTTCCTTGTTATATGTATTTGAAAAAGGTATCTCATCACGTATTTTAGGCTTAATTGCAAAATTAGTCCCATAACTATAGAAATACCAATTTTGGTTATATAAATATTTTAGGTAGTAATTTTAATCCTTGATTCTGTGCATTTTTAATCCTAAGAGTTCTGATTTTATGTCATTTTGGTTCCAATCGAGTGTCTCAATATTTCATTTGTTTTCTCAATACTCTTATCCTTTAGACAAAATACCCAATATACTAATGACCTTTAAAAGTTAGAGGACTGGAATTACTATTTTGACTAAAGGTTAAAATCGCCAAGAGCCAAAATTGTCGCATCAAAAAGTTACCGGACTAAGATTATCAACTCTTAAGTCTTAACAACGGCTCACAGCCTACTGACCCGATTCGACAGCTCTACTCTTAACAGTGACATGACTAAAATTCCAATTAAGCCTGCATTCTAATATTACCACTACAAGCTAAGTTAATGGGGTTGTCAATCCACACAGTACGTGTATTACATTAAAATAGCCAAATCGGGATACAAATTGAAGAAAATCTTACGTGACAAAGGCGAAAAAGATGGAAATTAAAGAAAACTTGTGTCAAAAAAAAAAAAGGTCACCTTATTATCAATATAAGTAGCCCAGAATCGTGCAATGGCCCGATCATAGGGATCAGAAGGAAGGATTGCGGGCCCTGAAGCCCAAACTTCATCAACATATAGGACAATAATGAGTGATTCACAGATGGGCTTGTCCCTATGAATGAGAACTGGAATTTTTTTACAGACGGGGTTGGATTTCAGAAGGAGATCACTTTTGGTCACGAGAAAGTTTTCCTCTTGAAAATCATATGCCACGGATTTGATGTTGAGTGCAATTCTGGCACGCAACGCAAACGGGCTTGCCCAAGCACCCAAGACTTTCACTCCATCAGAAGCCATTTTTTGCACTGAAAAATATGATGTATGTATGTTGCAGTAGCGCAGAAAAATGGCAAAATCTTCTATGATTTTCCATGAGACATGTTATATAAATAAAGATCGAGGCCTTGTTGGGAATGTGAGGCTAATTGAGGCACATCTCCAAATTCACATTCCTTCAGCACATAGGGACGTGAATTTTGGGAGCCAAGATTGTTCCAGCGAAGCTGGGAACTTGAGACATCAAAAAATAGATTAGGGGTATGGAATATCCCAAAAAACAAAAGTTTAATTGGAATTTTAATCCTCTAACTCGGCAATCTTAGTCAATAGTTTGATGTAGTAGTTTCGGCCCTTGACGATTTTATCTTCAGGTCAAAATAGCACTTTCAGTGCTATAATTTTTAATGGTCGTAGATATTGTAGATAATTAGGGTAAATTAAACGAATATTGTGGGAACAAATAAAATATTGAAGCACCCAGTTAAGACCAAAATAGCAGAAAATCGAACTTATATGACCTAAGTTGCATTAATTAAAAGGAAAATTTGGTAAATTGCCCCTCCACTTGGGGTATTTTTGAAAAATGCCCCAACATTATTAAAACTTATGCCCCTGCACTGCCAACCTCATTGCCCACCTCACTGTCCACCAAATCCTGTTCGAAAAAAAAAGTACGTGCATTTTGGGGCTTAAAATGATATATATTTGATGCATTTGCACGCATATTTTGTATGTTTTTACTTGGTTTCCTAAAAAGGGTATGATACTGCGTATTCTTGTTATTTTACAGAATGGAGCTTAAAATGAAGAAATATCAGTTGGAATTTCGGCTAAGATTGACGAATACGAAGAGAAGATCAAAACGACGAAGAAAATGGACAAAAACACTTCACACGGCTAGACTGTGTGAAACCACACAGCCGTGTGAAGTGGGGCAAAACAGGGGACGGAACCAGCTCCACACGGTCAGGCCGTGTGAACCCACACAACTGTGTGGGAAAGGGTATCACATAGCCGTGTGAACTCACACAACCGTGTGAAGTAGGGCTGAGCAACAAACCACACGGCCGTGTGGGACTCTGCCAAGATGCATTTTTTGGAGTTCTTTTCCCGTTCCAACTCTACAAGTGATCTCTCCAAGCATCTATAAAAGGGACCCAAGGTTTGCACGAAAATATATCACTTCATACGGAGAAAACACATCAAATTACACAGGAACGCAAGAATCGAAGATCTTCTGAGAGAGGAAGGCTAGGTCGCGAAGAACACCACAAGGCTTTCGCATCTACGGGAGCCCAAGAGCTTCGAAGGCTTAGAAGGGGAATATATCTTGACAAGAAGGGGTTTTCTTTCTATGTCTAAGATCTCTTGTCTGTGCTTAAACGATGTCATAATGTTGATTTCGAATTTGTTTATGAGTTTGTAATCAATGTTTGGCATATCTTTCGGATCTTAGGGGCATAATCGAAACTGTAGATTCATGTTAAATATGATTATTTCTTTTCTTAATTAATTCATGCTTTCTATTTTATGAATTCGAGTGTTTATTCTTAATTGTTTTTTATTTGGCCAATAATTTGCATGTCATACTTGTTAGTCCATAATCCGGGAGGTGAGTTCTAACGAGATGAAAATCGAATTCAGACATAAGCAGGGTAATATATCGGGAGATTACTTCTGTTTGTGGGGAGTATTTCAATTCAAAGATCTTTTGGGAGTTAATAATAGTTGTGATGGATCGGGAGACTTCAAATATTATTAATCTACTGTTTATGTGCCACCCGGGAGGGGGAATAAACTATTTTAGGAGTTGAACTCATAGAATTGCATGAATTAGTTTTTAAAACTTTAATTGCATTTAATATTGAAGAAACATGTTGAGATTATGTGCCTAAGGTTGCTCCTGTATTTGTTGAAAATACTTGTGGGGTTCACAAATTTAATTTTTAATTTATTTTCTTGTTATTTTCAATTTTTATGATAAATTGATATTCAGTCACTTCAAGAAAATTGAAATGCGATGTTATTATAGACTAAGTGTTTAACATACTCATTCTATATATTATATCCAACAATGTCAATTTATATCCGTTCTAAAAATCCAAAACATTTGGCTAGTTTTCAATTTTCAAATGAAATTTAAGAATTCAGTTAAATATTATGAACACCATCAAAACTAACATTACTATGATTTTTAGAAGCGTTGAAATTTTACATTGTTAGATATAATATAGATAATGAGTATATAGTTGTAATTGTTCTTGAAATGTGCAAAAAATTGCAAATTCGGTCTTTTTCTTCGAATAGAATTTGGTGGGCAGTGAGGTGAGCAATTAGGTGGGCCATGGGCGTAGCCAAGATTTCCAGTCAGTGCGGCCAAAAATCTTTTTGTTTCGACAGGGCAGTTGTTGGGCCGATAATTCAACAATTCAGTGGGGGTCCAGTCCAAATTTAACAGGGTCATTTTGAGATTCAGTGTGGTCCATCGACCGCACTGGTCCTAAGGTGGCTACGCCACTGAGGTGGGCAGTAAAGGCGCAGGGGCATAAATCAAGTTTTAATATTTTGGGGGCATTTTTCAAAAATACCCCCAGATGGAGGGGGCAATTTCTCATATTTCGCTAATTAAAACTTATGAGATCATAATTGCACGGAATCAAAATTTTACGAGATGAAAATTGCTACATAAAATAATTACTGGACAAAATTGCTAGATCCTATAGCTACGGGACCATTTTTTTCAATTAAGCCGAAAAGGAAATAGTCTAACCCCTTTAACTGCCTAAGTAAAGGAAGGGTGTAGAAGGACTTTTGCGCAGAGATGAAGAGAGAGACTGAGGTAGGTAGGCAAGCTGCTACTAGGAGAGATACTAAAACTTATAGAATCAATTCGTCCAACTGTATCATCTTATCGTACCAAATTTGTTTTACTAAATTAGTACATAACGAATAATCTTCACACTCAATTAAAACCATACCACCCTGCACTCAGAAAAAAGAACCATACCACCTATTTTTATTTGAGACGGTCCCTTTGAGATCGTCTCACATATCTCTATCCGTGAGATCCATGAGACGGGTCGGTTCGGATCCAGTCAACATTCAATCCGCGGGTCAACAGGGGATTTACAGTCAACAAAAAGTCAACAGTCCGCCAAAATTCGCGCGTATTACATTTTGAGATAAAAGTAATACTTTTACTTGAAAAATATAATACTTTTGATAATAAAAAAATGATGCAATATGTTAAATATTGTGCGGAAGATGGGGCCTTTATACATATGTGAATGTAATCATTCAATGGTCGGGCCCCAATGAGCAAAATGTGATCGTGGATCCGGAGGGAAGTAGAAAATTATATTCAACTGTAGAGAAGAAGCTAATGCTAATGACTCACGAGAGTGCGATATACCATTAGTGGAGATTTTAAGTTTCCAATATGATTTTTTTTTTATTATGTTGGAACTTTGGTCTTGCCACGAAATGAATGGAAAATAAGAAGTAATACAGAGAAAAATGAAGGAGAAGACGAAGGGGAAAAAGAGAAGAAAAAAGAGGAAAAATAAAAATATCGCTGAAAACTACCACTGAAAAGTATTATATTTTAAGTGAAAAGTATTATAGTTGTAAGTGAAAAATATTAAACTTTGAACTTAAAAATATTAGAATATTAAATAAAAAGTCTTACATGTTGAACTTAAAAATATTATAGTTTTTAAATGAAAAGTATTACACGTTTAAGAGAAAATTATTACATGTTGAACTACAAAATATACACGTTGAACTAATAAGTATTAGAGTTTTAAGTGAATAGTATTACACGTATTAAATATTTAATTGAAAAATATTACTTGTTGAACTACAAAATATCATTTTAGTACCATTTTTAACAATGAGTATCACTTTTTGTGTCAAAAGTATTACATGTTCCTAACTAAAGTATTATTTTATTGTTCAAAAGTATTACTTGTCTTAAAAGTATTACTTTTTTCTCAAAAAGTATTACCGGAATATTTTTGTCGAACAATTGACTTTTTGTTGACTCGCGCTCTGTTGACCCGCGGACTTTTACTGGATTGACCGACCTGACCCGTCTCACAGATAGAGATCCGTGAGACAGTCCTATATAAGTCTTTGTCTTTTTATTTTTATTTTGAGAGATAACCATACCACCCAATGGCAGAGCCAGGACAAAGTAATGGGTAGGCGGCCGATGTATAAAAGTAGGGTAGGCCGAGTAGAAAGCCCAACAATAATCATATAAATTCTAACTAATATTTTTAAGAAAAAATCTCACTAATATTTTTTAAAGAGGGGTCGGGGCCAGGTTCACCTTTTTTGATTTGGTGGTGGTTTGGGGTTTGATTACGCATCATCTATATATGTGTAGTACAATTTATTAATAATTACTATGAATTTTAATTTTCATTGTATTATCTGTTTAAAATTTACGATTATTTTTTTGTGTGCTCATTAAGTTCTTGTAAAATTACTTTGTTTCTCAATTAACTCAAAATGTGATGGAAGGAGCATGTATTTAATCTTAAAATTTTTAGCATAATTCTTTTTTCACAAGTATTAGTTTAAATTAGCTAGATTTTTAAACTTTCTTTTCTAATTTCTTTAAATATTTACCTTTTCTCAATAGGTTTAAGGTATATGAATGAATTTTTTTCTTTTTCTTTTCAAGGAACAGTAGATGAAGAAAATAAGTATTTTTGTATTTTGTCTGTATAGACTCAAAAATATTGTGTTTATATTTTTTATAAAAGTATATAAGTTTTATTCTGTTTGCATTTATAGATTAAGAATTTTTGTATTTTTTTCATTTTAACTTTTATAATTATATAATATCAATGAAACTAATTTTATTTTCGTTGAATTGATATTTTGTATTAGTATCCTAAAACTTGTGTTTTCGGCCTGAGCATTATAACTAATATTTCGGTTATAATTCTCCAAGTCGCTTAAAATCATATATTTAATTTACCTAATAAAACCATAAGTTGGAAGTTATTTTTTGGAAAAATCGCAAATGGCATTTCAATCTGAAAATAGTAAAACAAAAAAAAAAACAAAAAAATAACCAAAAAAATAACCACAAAATTGCATTGTGATCACCCATAGCCACTACCAATATTTAGTTTGAATTCAATTTCAAGAACCATGTACATATTGATGAGAAATTAAATTCAAAATTGTGCTAATAAATTGCAGAAGAGAAAAATGAATTGATTTCTACAATTGATAGACAAAAAATATGCACATTTAAAAAGGCAGTTGAGTTTAGTGTTAGGCAATTAAGAGGCATCGCCTTCACCCACTGGGAAATAGGGTTGGACGTTTGGTACATTGCATGCATGGCTCTAACTTAACCATATTAATTATCTTTATGATAGAGCTATATTAATATTAGTCCATTGGAATTAGTCCATTGGATTCAAGGGCAGAGCTAGACCCGTATATTTGGGGGCTAAATAATTTTTTTTGGGGGGGGGGCTAAATAATTTTGGGGGGCTAAATCAATAAAAAATAAATATTTAGTACTAAAAATAAATATTTTAAAATAAAATATACATATAAATAATAAAATTTTCAAAAAATTTGGGTGGGGGCTAAATCCCCCCATTGAAGGGCTAAGGATAAGCCCCTGGTTGGATTTTTAGCCACTTTTCCATAGCAAAAATTATTTTTAGCCATGTTTTTTAAAAACGTGTTTTTAGTCATTTTCTACTTCAAATATCCAATTTGCCCTATTTTCATTTTTGGGTACGGTCCATCTCGGGACCAAGAAATGTACCGTATCATTTTTGGAAAAATAGTCAAGTACCTCAACAGAGAATACAAGAAATGTGTGACCGTCAATTTTTAGTCAAAATGGCTAAAAAATATGTTTTTGAAAAACATGACTATTTTTCTATTTCACAAAATATAAGTGATCAATTGGTCTATTACCACTTAAGTTTTTTATTAATAGTTGACTAGTTGTCAAGTGTTGAACACTTAATTAAATTGCAACAAAATCATAAGGATTACTCTAATTTTAGGTCATATATTTCCTACTTTGTAACTTGAATTTTGTTTTGTGTTGTATTGGATTAAGTTGTTTCTAATTTTTGTTTAGAAGCTATTTTTTATTCAAATATTTTGCAGATATATATGTTAGATAGATGAATTTGTGTCGATATATATCACACTATTATATTTATATTTGCATTTACATTTTCATAATTAGTCATCTTAAGAAAAGAAAATTGTAAAAAAATAAATACTAAAGATTTATATTTTAATCAGTACAATTTCGCCACGTCTTATATGTGGCTCCGAACCCATGTTAACCTTCTTGATAAGTACTAAGAAAACTAGCTAGGACCACCACCAACGCTTTGGTACTATACTCATTAGTAGTCATTACTCACCTATTCATTCCTTGATCCTGTTGACATATGACTAGGGGTGGCCAAATGGAAACGGAACCGGGTTCTAAATCAGAACCGGAACTGTAGTCAACGGTTCCTAAATCATAACCGTGGTCAATGGTTCTAAAACTATACCGGAACCGTGTAGACCGGTTCCGGTTCCTTGGTTTCAAAACCGTGGAACCGGCGGTTTTAACCGTCGGTGGAACCGTGATGGAACCGTATTTTTAAGGTTAAAACCAACAATTATTTTTGGTAAACATGCTAGAAGAAATATTAAATATTTATTATGATGTTTAATATTCGTACCTACATAGACACATGATTTTAGACCAAATGTTGTAAGCAAACTACACGAACTTTGATTCTTTACACTCTAATAGTATATATAGATAGTTTAATATTATTATTAATATTAAGTATAAATTCTAATTGAATATTAAGTGCGAGACTTTTTTTATTCTTTTTTTTTTTAACTGAAATTGATAAACTATTTTAAAAAAATCAAAAAATTATCAAAAGATAAACAGACGGTTTCGGTTAAAACGGAACCAAAAGCGTGGAGGAACCGGGTTTCGAACTGGACCGGAACCATCGGTTCTGGTTTTAGAACCGGAACCATCGATTCTGAATTTGGAACCGGAACCGTGAGGCAACGGTTCCGGTTCTGGTTCCTCCAAAATGAGAAATCTGAACCGGTAGTTTTGACGGAACCGGCGGTTCGAACCGTAGCACCCCTACATATGACATATCTAATTTCAAAACGGAACAATCAATTTGACTTTCTACATTCATATTCTTGAAATTAACCTTGTTTAATTTCTTGGTTGTCCGTACGAAACAATGGCTTTCTGGAGTAGTAAAACTCTTGGGTGCATAGCAAAATCGTATATAGAGTTGTCAAACGAGTCAGATTGGATAGATCCATGTAGGCCCGTCAATCAAATAGGCCGATTTAGCCTAGGCACACTTCCCAAGGGGTTCGGACTCGATCGAATATTTTTAGAAATACTCCCAACTCCGCCCACTAGCCCACTACTAGTGGGGGCCTTGGGCCTAAGCGGCAGCCTACAAGCCTCGGGCCGTTTTTTCCTTTTTTTTCGTTGTATGGCCTTTACAAAATGTGAATGTAAGATGTCTTTGTAAAATTTACAACATAGTATTAGTACTAAATTTATATATTTAATGCACTAATGTTATCAAAAGATACTATATTTTAGTGCTAATTTTTTTTTTTTAAAGCAAAATAACACCCCGGGGGGTGGGGGATTGAGGCGTGATCCCCTACCTGTATATCAAATAAACAAAATGTCATACAATGTCATGCCCGTCAAGGCGGGAGAAAATCAAAGAACAAATAACATATCACTAAGATATCTAGAAAGACTATCATAATGAGAATCTAAAAATACAAGGAGAACCAATTATCTATGAAAATCGGAAGCTCGGATAACCCAACTGGTCCATGCGAATGAGTGCTAGGAGGTGGTGAGAAGTCGTGCCCTCATCAACAATGACGTTGGCGCCAAGGCGCCCGCTCCCAACTCCGCTAGGTGATCTGCTGGTCGATTCCCCTCTCTGTGTATGTGGGAAATCGAGTACCGAAGGTCCCTCAGCATGTTCCGAATGCGAGTCAGTGTATGTTGAACCTGCCAAGAGCCAAGGCCACCTGATGTGATCGTGGTGACTACCGCCGCAAGGCCCAATTCGATCCAAATCTGAAGTGAGAACTGTCGGGCATGCCGCAATCCCATCTCAAGCGCTAGTAGCTCGGCATGAAATCTAGACACCACCTGGAAGGAACTGTGAAACGCCAACATAAGTCTGCCCAAATGATCCCGAATCAATCCCCCTCCGCCAGCTATCAGTGTGCCTGGATCAAACGAACCATCCGTGTTCAGCTTGATCTGAGGAGACTGAGGGGCTCGCCAAATCACCAACCTAGGCCTGCGTGAAACATGTGGTGGAGCATTCCCCTGCAAAAAACTCACAGTAGGGAGGCATCCAGACCAATTCGAAGGGCTCAAACGCCGACCTGAAACAAGAATACGGAGATATCGCTCCACCTGCCAAATAATGTGAGATGCCAAGAAAGGAATTTGTCGATGCTTGACACTATTCCTTTCCGGCCCGGACAAACCATAAAATCAAGCGGGGAACCAAAAACTCAAGTGCCTCGTGTGTGATCCGTGTGTGCGATTCCTCCAAAATGAAAGGAACAATATCATATCGGTGGTGTGTGGAAGTGTAGTGTCAAACCAAGGAAGAAAGTGATTCCACACTGATGAACAAAGATCATTCATCAAAAAGAGGTGAGAGATAGATTCGACGAGGAGATGAATGTGGATTATTCAAGCAACACCAAAGAACGTGAGGCAAGGGAAGTGCCACGTGCACGAAGCTTGATATCCACGGGAAGACGACACGAAGGAGGCGCCAAAGGAAAATAGAGATAGTAGGTATAAGAGCATCGTTCCAAATGGCACCATACGAAGGTTCGAGCATTTCTACCACGGAGAGAATCCCAAGCGAGAAGACATAGAGAACCCACCATGAGAGGTAAACATCCACCGCATGATATCCTCTAACCCAGGAAGAATCGGAACCCGGATATATCCTCAATGAGACTATCGGGAAGCCCACATCCGGAGACCAAGACGATACAATCTATCTCTATCCCATATACCATCGCGAATGAACCAATCAACCGTCATATGACCCAACGGCCGATCCAAACAATGATCTCGCAAAGCGGCCTATGCCCAAACCAAATATCATCAAAACCGACACGGCTACCACGCAATAGACCAAAAAAAATCCGCTCCCGGGCTCGAATACCGATCCGTCTCAAGCGCTCCCATCGATGACTATGGTTATGTGTTACAGAGGCTCACAGGAGACCGAAGCCCATTGTAACAAAGATTTTGCCGATCAAGAATTGAGCCCACAACGAATGGCCCTCGCGTAACTTCCACCACAACTTGTAATCAAGGCGTCAAAGAATATCGAAAGTCGGCGCAACCCCTGACCCACCCTCGTAAATAGGATGGCGCGATAATATCCCAATCGATCAATGAGTCTTCTTTTACATCCCGCATAGGATCCCCAGAAGAATCTAGCCATGATCTCGCTCCAAGCCGCAGAATCTGTCTTTGGCGGCCGCATGACACGAAGAATATGCAACGGGGTGGCCATTAGCGTGCTCGATAAGAGCGAGCCTACCACCAAAGGAGAGATGTCGATGCGACCACCCAAAGAACTCTATCCAACATCCTCTCGAATCACTTTGGGAGGAAGAGCTCTTTCGTCATTCGCCCCTTGAACAAAGGGACACCCAAATAAGTCATCGGCAAGTCATCGCGAACAAAGCCTCGTCACCATGAACCATGTGCTCCCATCAATGTAACGTGGGGCGAGAAAGAATCTACTCTTACGGACACCGACCACCGCCGTAAGTAGTAGAATAGTGCTCCGAAAGTGCCTCAACGTGACTGGACCATCCTCGCACGCCCTAGTGAAGATAACCACATCATCAAAGATAGGCCGGATGCGTCTTAGGAAAACCTCGTCGCGTCCGATAAATCATATCCGGTGTCGTCTAATAATGGAATCCAATCCCCGGGATAAATACTCCGCCGCCAGAACAAACAAGGCAGGAGATAGGGGATCCCCCTGCCGTAGTCCCCGAGTCGAAGGAAAATATCCAGAAGGGATACCATTAACGTAAGCAGGAGAAGCCGCAGTGCTCAATACAATCGCCAACCATATCAATCCACCGAACGGGAAGCCCATGTGAATCATAGTTGTATACAAGAAATCCCATTGCACCCTATCATAAGCTTTAGCCATATCCAGCTTCATCACCACATTAGGAAACTCTGTGGCTAAGCTGATATCATGGATAAGCTCCTGCGCAAGCAATATGTTATCCGAGATGACACGACCGGGTGTGAAACCACTCTGATTCGGCGACACAATCAAAGGCAAAATCGAGACCAACCGCGCATTCATAATCTTAGAGATGATCTTATTCGTCACGTTGCACAGGCTAATCGGCCTAAACTCCGTCCATTTTCGAGGGTGAGGAACCTTCGGAATGAGAACTATAGATGTAGCCGTGAACGTGGACGGCATGAGATTACCCGAGAAAAAGTCAACCACCGCATCCTCAACATCCGGTCTGACGAAATCCCAACAGTGCTGAAAGAACAACGATGAGAAACCATCAGGCCCCGAAACACTAGATGGATCAATCCCAAACACCGCATCGCGAACCTCCTGAGCCGTCGGCATAGCACAAAGTCCATCAAGATCAACGGAATCAGGAAGCCGGGGAAAGAACTCATCGACAGAGGAGTCAGATACTCTAAGTCGAAGTCAAGAAAGACCGCGAAAGAATCGAATCGCCGACTTAGAATCTCGAATCTGTGTGATCGTCACCCCATCATCATCAATCGAGTGGATCCTAGCGTGACACCGCTTCTGCTTAACAAAACCGTGGAAAAACTTAGTGTTGCGCTCCCCCTCGACTGCCCACTTAATAGCTGCTTTTTGGCGCCAAAAATCCTCCTCCATTTTCAAACGTAGCTCGTACTCAGCCACACAACGATGTAGCTCAGCCCGATGAGTCGGAGACGGATCACTATCATATACGGCTGAGCATCAAACCGCCTCATCGGCCCGTCTAACCCGATCAAAAACATTACCAAACGCCTGGTGATTCCAAATCTTGAGTCTGCGCTTGACCCTATTCAAATTGTGTTGCAAGCTCCTCATTCCAAAACAACGTTAGGATGCCCCCATGCTTCCTTGACAACCTGCAAAAAAGTATGGTGACGTATCCACATATCCGAAATCGGAAGAAGAAAACGAGGCACATGCGGTACAAACCGACAAGATATGAATAAAGGAGCATGATCGGAAGCGAACACGAGATAAATGCGTAAAGAGAAGAAGTAAACGATCAGCCCAAAGTGTTCATTATACAAAGCCCTATCAAGTCTCTCCCGAAGCCCACCTCTAGCCCACGTAAAGATAGGCCCCTCACACCCCGCATCAAATAACTCACAATCAAAGAATCATGTAAGCGAAATCCAACATCTCATCCGACCTATTAGTAGTACCACCTACCCTCTCATGATCATGCAAAAAGGTATTAAAGTCGCCACTAACAAGCCAGGGTAACCCTTCCATACTAATCGCAATCTCACGTATGGTGTCCCACAAATCATATCTAGCTATTCTATCACATTTAGCATACACAAAAGTCAAATAAATAGTCTGAGGCAACAAAGCAGATGTCAACCTACAATGTAAAAGCTGTGCATGATCAACAAGAATGTCAAAATGTAAATGAGCAGCAGACATAATCCAAATATGATTAGAACAATTACTCAACCCATTATCAAGGCCAAATCTACGACAATAGAAACTAAACTCCGGCAAAGTCATAGGTTCTAAAAGCGCAACAAAAGGCAATTTATGACGATTAATAAGAGCATGCAAATGACGTTGACTACCCGGATTAGCAATACCCCTCACATTCCACGTTAAGAATTTAATCGACATAATTAACAAGTAGAATGAGAAGAGGATTTAGAAACACCTGATCGATTTTGATGTCGTTGGCTCCCTCCTCCTTTGTAGAGAAAATTATGAACCAATTTGCCCGACTTTGTAGTCTTCTTTGACAATTTCGAAACTTTGTCAACCCCGGATTTTTTAATTTTATCCGACTGTCTAACACTTGCATCACTGGCATGCTTAGGCAATAGAGAGTCATTATTTCCTTCGCCTGGGTTAACAGAATTGACATTGGTGTCTAATAGGGCTTCAATTTGATTTGGCCCATTTTTATCATGAAAACCCACCTCCTCAATGACGTAAACAGTCGACAAGGGAACAAGATCCAAGGCGTTGTGGGCTGTGTCAACGGAAACAGAAACAAAGGACGGTGACGAAGATTCAGAGGAGTGGGCTTGGTTCTGCAAAATAGTTTGGCTGGATGGTTTGCTATGACTTGAGGGAAAAGAACCAGGGCCCAAAATGCGAGACGCCGCTACCGCTGCACAAGAAATGGAGAGATTGTTTGGGCCTATATCATGAATATGGCCCAAATTGAAAACCTGCATAGAGTCTCCCACTAATTCGCCCAATTTGCAATTGACCGATGCACATGGCGTGGAGGGAATGTTAGGCCCATTATTGAAGTTGCCGTCCAAGTCAAAAGGCTGCAGGTAATTTCCCACCTTTTTTGCAAAGCAAGGCATGGATGTGGGCCCATGTGGCTTCCCACTAATGGCACAAGTATGGTCCAAAATATCATGCAGCGGCTCAATCATGCCTTGGACGGACGCTGCGGAGGGGGGTGGTTTGGTGGGACCAAGTTAAAGTGATGGGTTGAATTATTCAAAGGGGACAAAAAAGCACCTGGACCCACAAGTCTTGTGACCGTTGCGCATGATGAGGGATTGCTTGGACCATTATAATTGATTGTGCCAAAATCCAAAGTTTGCTGGCCATCATTAATCTTTATTACATTGAAAGGTGTTGACGTGAGGCCCTGACAATTCCCATTAATATCAAGTTGGCCAATGAAACTCTCCAAAGTTGTGTTAGATTTCGAAAAATCAGGGGGTATATTTCTAGATAATGCGCCACCCTTATTTCCATTAGGCACGCCTGCTGACAAGTCAGTCAAAAAATTCGAGCCGTTAATCTTGTTGTCACCCACAATTTCGACCGTATTTAGATTCAAGGAAGACGGATGATTTAGCCCATTTATTTCCATATGATCAGGCAAAATATGGGGCCCGATAGGAATATTATCACACCTAGGAGATGCATTAGTCAGAAAGCGGGGAATAATAACTCCATTTTCGAGGCAATTCAAACCCTTCCTAGACGCATGTTCCTCCGCAAGTTGTCTTGATTAGAATAAATAATATTAGAGCACCATGCTTTGTTGTCCGTATCCTGCTTGGACGTACTCTGAACCGCCAACTTGTCTTTTATATTAGCAAAATTAATTATCATTTATTGGAATTCCCATTTTCGAGACCGCTTCAAGCACGAGTTATCGCTACACGATTTTTTTTTTCCACAATAATGGAGTCAATCGATCGTCCAAGTGTGAGTCATTAAACGATCCGGGCCTTGATTAATTGTGACAAGGTATCCAATGGCCGAGAAACACCATTTTCCAAACTCGAAAAACGATTAGTGCCAGATCCTTCAGCATTTGAGAGACTATCTTCAAAATAGGTATGTTTGGAATTCTTTGCTACTTTCAGAATCTCCTTAGAGACCAATCCCGTTTCTTTAGGTCCTTTCTTTTTAACCTTTATCCAATCATGATTATGGGCATCAACTCTAAAAGCACCCTAGTAGGATTAGGGTTTTTACGCCTGGAATTCTTAGAAATACCCGTAGCACCCTTAGCCTTATCCATATTTCCACTTAACCCCTGCAAGTCATAACCATCAGCACCTGCTATGGATGAAGGACGCCTAACAGGTGGTGGTGGACGAGATACATTCCCGTTCATGTAGCAACCCTCAATAGAATGTCCAATATGCTTGCAATGAGTACAATAATTTGGAATCCTCTCATATATAATCTTTTGAGCCTGTGTAGTATCATCGAACTCAAGAATAATCTCTTCAATTCTCTCCTTCAATAAATCCAGTTCAACACAAACCCTTGCCATAGATAAGCGAGATCGAGAAGCTGTCAGGGAGTCCACTTGAAGAGGCGTACCTATAATATTGCCGATAGCAAATAGAGCATTATGATCAAAAAAATGTATAGCAAGCCCTGTGAGACGAATCCATCTTTTGGCGCAAGAGGGGCTTCCATTTTCAGATTAAACGAAGGTGTCCACTTGAACACACGATCGGCAACCCCCAACGACCAAAGAGTACCCATCCATAACTTATTAAAATCCTCCTCAAGTCGTAATTTGATGATAATATGTGAAGGATTGGCAAAGCTCCGGGAGAAAGGCCCTTCAAGTTCAACGCGAGAAAATCCGGAATCAATTCCTTTGGGGTGAGGGATCGCGAAGGAAAATTTACCAATCAAGGTGAGTTTCGTGACGCCGCAAGACGATCATTCTCAGGAAGAAAAACCAAGAACTCGCTTTCCATCTCTAACCTGGTGGGTGCCAATCGAACGACTCTTGGGATCAAAAGGAAGGTTAGAGCGATTAGAACACGGGGGCGTCACATTTGCATATGACCCAAGCTTTGGGGTTTGGAAATCCGGCTGACATGAACTAAAGTCTGCCATTAATGGCGGTGGAAACCCCAAATATTTTAGTGCTAAGTTTATATATTTAGTCTACTATTTTTATTACTTATATATTTACTAAACCAAAAAATATACTACTAATATTATGGATGTCCTAATTTATTTTGTTATATTTATTCTTATGTATATTTAGTATACTATCTTATGTAAATAGTATTATTATTATTTTAGTATATTTAGTATTTATTTTACTTAATTTATATTTTTAGTTTATTATACTTAGAACTTTATATTTTATTTAGTAATATACTATACTTAGTGTTATTTTTTAGTTCTTATACTATTTTACTTACTTTATTTAGTTTAGTTTTGTGTTATTAATAAATTAACAAGGTTTATATAACAAATTATTATATTTCATATTCTTAAGATTATTTTATTTTCTTAGAAATGAACTTATGATTTATTATATTACAATTATTGCAACCCAACCCCACCTTTGGTTGGGTGGGGCGATACGATCTCATTTTTGACAAACTTTTACCAATCATGAAGGGATGCTCAAGTCACGCCACTTCATCAAATGATTCACCTAATAACTTATCTCCTACAAGTATAAGTAGTGGTTATAGTTAAATCATAAATTGAGGAGCTAGTCTCTGTCGATCGTCTAACGGATGTAGATCATTAGATGGGTCTAAATATCCTACCCATCGCCCACCACGACCCGATTCGCCAAAAAAAAAAAAACTAGCGGCTCCATTCGAACATACCCGTAAGTCGTGATTTGGAGCCCTAATTTCCCAGCTCCTTCCTCCTGCAACCACAACCATCGCGCCGTGAGCCATATCTCCCATAAAAACAACCACAACAGCGGCGAAAAACAACACGGAAGGGGGCGTAAGAAACACATCGCGGTGCACCCACCGGTGCGCACCTACACTGCGTGATATTTCCTAGAGGTGTCAATGGGTTGGGTTCGTGGGTTCGCGGGTACGGGTTCGTGGGTTCGCGTGTCAGGAGAAGCCAACTCGGACCCGACCTGTTTAATTATTCGTGTCAGAATCTTGAACCCGGACCCCACCTATTTATTTCACAGGTAACCCAGACCCAACCCTTTTAACCCGTCTATTAAAATTGGTTTTACATACATTTAATATTTTCAATTGAATAAATAACTTTTTTTAAAATCAATCATTATGGCACACTATTCAATCAATTCACAACATACAAAAACAAATAATAAATAACATGAAATATTAATCATATTTTGAGGACAACATACAAAAATACATGCAAAATAATAACAACATACATATTAAGGAGATTTTAGCATTTAAGTTTTAAGGAAATGTAATGTTTTTGATTTTTTCTTACAATTAATTAATTAATTAATTATTTTTTTAAATTTATAAACGGGTTAGACGAGTTAAATTGGTCATAGTAGGTTGACCTGGACCCGACCTGTTTAATTGGTAGGTTATTCGGGTTCGACCCGATTTCGACCCGACCCATGAAGCCTGGACCCATACCGATTAATATCGTGTCAGGTTCATGTCGGGTCTGAAATTGACACCCCTAATATTTCCCCATTCCGTCATCTCTGCAAATTTGCACCACCACCTCCTTCGACTATCAACTTCGTCGCACAACCATCAATCTATGTGTTCGCATCGAGTCTAATAGGTATTAGTTTGTGTCTACATTCCAGCTACTTAGTAGTTATATCTACATTGGACAAAAGCTTAAGAAGGTGCGATAATAGGAGCTGGAGATAACTTGAAGAATGACAGAGGTAACAAACGTGAATGCCTTGTATTTTTCATTTGGTTCATTATTAAAAAGTATTACACGTCGCATTCAAATGTATTAGTTGTATTTAAAATATATTAGACTTTACAACTCCGTAGAAAGTCTCTGTTTTATATTTAAAAGGCACAACTTTGAAGAAAAGTATTACACATTGCATTCTAATGTATTGGATGTATTAAAAAAATGTATTATACTTTACAGCTTTGTGGAAAGTCTCTGTTTTATTATTAAATGGCAAAAATTTGTAGAAAATTATTACACATTGTATTCTAATGTATTAGATGTAACAAAACAATGTATTAAACTTTACAGTTTCTTAGTAATTCTCTGTTTTATTATTAAATGGCACAACTTTGTAGAAAAGTATTACACATTGCATTTTAATGTATTAGATGTATCAAATAAATGTATCAGACTTTTAGGTGCATCATATTATGTATTTTATTTCTTAGTTGTTCCTAACTTGTATTACTTTTTATGTGTAATAACACTAATGATTTAAAGTGATGAGAATGAAGAAGGCAATAATGACATAGAGTAGGGGACAATATCATTCGAATAGAAGTTGAAGGTAAAAATCAGTTTTTGTTGCTCAAGAAAGTATTACAAATACATGCAAAGGGTATTGTGTTTTATTCTGAATAGTGTCATAATTTTCATACATTTCTTCCTGTTGATTATTTTCATCTGTTAAATATAACAGAAGACTTGACTAGTTGTCTTATTGGTATGAAGAGTAATAATATTAAAGAAATATATACATTGTACGCAATCATGCTCAAAGAACTTGGATTTAGTATTCGTAAAACAACTACGAGATGCAATGATGTTGGTGTTGTGACGGAAAAATATTTTGTATGTTTCTGCGAGGGATCTACAAGATCCAGAAACACCATTAAGAAAAAAAAATTATAATACACGGACAAGATGTAGGACATCATTGAGGGAAAAATTGAACAACAATGGTGTTTATGAAATTGTTGGTCATAGTATGTTGCACAACCCCGAACTCACTAGAAAAGAGTGGAGTCATTTGCATCGTTCTGAAAGGGTGATTACCACTGAAAAGGCTAATGCCATTGGGGAGATGATTTCTTATGGAATGAGCGCCACCTGAATCTCTCCGATACATGGCGCAAGATGTAGGGGGTGAATAGTGCATTAGTCATACAATGAAGGACCACTTAAATTTTTTGAATCGTTTCAAAATGAATACAATAGAGGCAGCCGATGCACAAACGCTGATTAACATGTTGTACCGACAAGATGCTGAAGTTCAAGACTTCTTTTTCAGTGTTAAATTAGATGATATGGGAAGATTGTGTAATCCGTTTTGTAGGGATTCAATGATGAAGTAGGATTACAAGATATACGGTGAAGTTGTTGTCTTTGATACAACATATCGAACAAATCGATATAATTTGGATGTGCCCATTTTGTTTGGATTAATAATCATTGGAAGAACGTGATGTTAGGTTGTGCCTTCATAGCGGATGAAAAAACTGAATCATTCGATTGGCTTTTTGAAGTTTTTAAGAAATCAATGGAGGGTTAATGCCCTATATCAATCTTCACAGATCAATATCTAGCAATTGGAAATTCAATTGAAAAGGTAAAATATTACTGTACAATTTGCACTTCAGTTAATGTGTAATACTTTTCTTTGTTAATGGTAATACATTATAATGTCGTGTGTAATACTTTTCAGTGTTAAATGTAATGCCTACTGAACTGTGCTCTGTCTTACAAACTACACTTCAGTTTATATTTAAAAATATACTTTTCTGTTTATATGTAATGCTTTTCTTTCTTAATACTAATACATCCAATTGTTATATATAATACTTGTAATCTGGTTTGTTTATTTTTTATGTAGATTTTCCCAGGAACACGGCATAGGTTATGCTTATGGCACCTCTACCAAAATGTTGTAAGCCGGTTCAGGAAGTTGAAAGGTGAGAAATGCTTCAACGACGCATTTACCAAGTGTTTATCAGGGTGCATAACTGAAGCAGAAGTTGAAAGGTGAGAAATATAACATTCATGTCCCTCCTCAACAACATGGATAACTCAGTCATTTCCTGCAATACAAAACAGCAAAAACTTTAGAAACCTACTAATACTTTTGAAGTAAATAATAATACATATAACAAAATTTATCATACATCCTTGGCCAATTTGTGGATCTCCTCATCCACCATCTCTTCCTTTGGCAGCTTATAATTGATCGATTCGAACAACTCGTCGTCCTCGTTGTCATCATCCTTCTGATATTTCTTTCTCTCCTCCATCTCACCTTTCTTTCCATCCTCCTCATCTTTCACTTTCTCTTCTTCCTCAACAATATTTTTCTCGCCACGATTTTTCTTCACATTCTGCCCTTTCCTACAAGACACAGGATATGTGTCTGTCAAAAACTCTCCATGTCCAAATTCCCCAGCTGCAATTTCTTCAGCAAGCTTGTTCTTGATTCTCTTCGTATTCCAATGTTGTATCAAGGGTAGGGTTGTGGGTTCCCCACAACCTTGCTATTTTAACCTATGAAAATACAAGATTTGCAGAACCAAAACACAGTCACGAACATTCTTAACATTCCCCGTTTTGTACTTGTTCATAGCAACACACGACCTATTCAGAACATGTGTGCACCAATCCAACTGATTTATTTTGTCAACCTCAATAACTGACCGTAAAACACCAAAGTCCACATTTTTGTTGGCATTTGGTGTTAAGAAGGAAGACAATGAAAATAACACAAAAAAACATTTAAAATCATCGGAAAAATTACAAGATTAGTCCTGTAACTAAATAGTGGTCGCAAAAAGGTCCTTTAAAATTTTTAAATGAAAAAATAGTCATGTAACTATGTATGGTTTTGCAAAATAGTCCTGCAACATGCATGGTTTGCAAAATAGTCTTGTAACTGGTACTTGAGTATCAATTTTGGTCCGAATTTCACCAGAAATTAAGAATTACATGTGCCGCTGATTGAAATCCGGTGAAATTTCAAATTGCCACTAAAATTAGGACTAAAATTGAGACTCGAGTATAAGTTACAGGACTGTTTTGCAATCTGTGCAATTTGTAGGACTAAATTTCAAAATCGTACATACTTACTGGGACTATTTTGAAATTCGAGTATCTTCTGAGGACTTTTTGCAAATCGCTTTTTAGTTCTGAGGACTAATTTTGCAATTTTGCCAAAACCATCACCGTCGTCAACTATCCTATCCATCACAGACCTAAACGACTTCAGACTAACTTGTCCCTTACACTTGTACCTATCATTCCAATCAGCCATTAGACCTAAACTCTCATCATTTCTTAACACATCACAACCTTCATTCCTGGCGAAGGAAAAAGCATGCAAATATCATCCATCGTCACCACAAAACTCCTATTTTGATCTATCTTAAGAAGCTGACTTGTACCATTAAAGTTGTTAATTAACCACTTCAGCATTTTTGTGGGGATTGCATTCACCCCAACCATCTTTAATAGCCCTCCGAAACCAATGGCTTCAATATCTTTCTTTTGTGCAACAGTCAGGTTGGATACCACTTCACACAGACCACGTGGTCTACATTGTGTGACAAAATCATTGCAAAAAATGCATAAAAAATAAGTCAGTGCTTATACTTTACATTGCGACACTAATACTATTAATGAGTATAGTAATACATTTTAGCTCTTTTCTTTTCACCGCAATATTTTTCTCTTGTTGTTGCTTCTTTGGTGGAATATATTCCTCACTTGAGGATCGATCCTCATATGGAACCAAAGTCAATGGGGGATATAATCATGTTCATCATTTTTGACTTCTTTGTTGGGTTCTTAAGACGCATTTTGTTCTTGCACACACAAAAATGCCAAAACACCAACAACATAAAACCACGTAAATCAATAACTAATAATTTACAGGTAAAAACTAGACTATTCGGACTAACTAGATTCACATAATAACTAAAACTTTTCGGGTGCAACAACTAATACTCTCGAGAGTAAGTAGTAATACAAAATGCCAAACAACACCAACATAAAAACAGAGAAATCATTACTAACACTTTACATGATATACACTAATACTATTCAAACTAATTACTAATACATTTAAAAGAAAAACAAAGAAATAAACAAAGAAAGACAAAACATCTAAAAGAGCCGGAAACTAGGATTTTGGACTGATACTTTTCAGTGTAACAACTGATACAATTGAGAGTAACAAGTAATACAAAATATAAAAAACCACCAACATAAAAACAGGACTAAAAACTTAACACCAAATAAAAACAGAGAGATCATTGCTAATACTTTACATGATAACAACTAATACTATTTGAACTAACTACTAATACATTTAAAAAAATATTATGAAATACGGAAAATATTTGGATAACTTAAATGTTCACTAACAAAACCATTGAAATAAACAAAAAACACATAAACAACAAAAATAACCAAAAACCTACTGAAAAACCAGAAACTAGGGTTTCGAAATCGAGAATTTCAAACAAATCACCATAAACTTTAAACCTTATACATTAAAACTCAACGAAACTACTGTTTTTAAAGTTCAGAAATCTTAAAAACCCTAGCATGAAGCAAGCATTACCTTTCACTGAACACGAACGAACTCTAATATTTTGAAACAACACGAACACTCAAACTCTGATCTTCAAAAAATCTCGAACGAAATGCTACAATCTCTGATCTTCGAAAACTCTCGCACGAACTGCTGCTTGGAAAAGTATGGACGAAAATGAGCAAAGTAATTTCTGTGAGATGAAATAGGGAATGAAATATGAGAAGTAAAATGAGGGTTCAGTTTGAACGAGGAGTGGGAAGAGTTGATGTATCAAATGCCCGCTGAAAATTAAAATGACACTTTAAAATTACAAAAATGCCACTGGCGGCGTAAATTACAAAAATGCCACTGGGTTGCGGGTCAGATCAGTCTAACGGGTCAGACCCACTAGACGGTCTGATAGGAGTTTTTTGTGTAAATTAAGAAGAAGAAATCCAAGCAATAAAATAGTGGAAGAAATTATCTTGTTCAAAAACATCCATGAAGCTAATTTAAGGCGAAAAACAACGTGTATGGAGTCAAACTTAGCTCTAATGCCATGTTAGATTAATCATATTTGGACATAGCAAGAGAAGAATGATGAAGACACAAAAGTCGTTGGATAAAAGCACAAAGTACAAGTGTATCTTTGATTACGAAAAGCAAGAAGATAAAATACCTAGGGCAACAAGACAAAATAGAAACACTATTATACCCTTAATAATACAAGAAAATAACAATAAACTAATAAAATCTAACAATTATAACGTTTAATTCGAATTAATTAATTTGGATATAAAGTTGTCAAACTCTCGAATTAACGTTATTGAAATCCAAAATCAAGTTCGGAGGAAATCAGGCAGACAATCCACCTCTATGGTAACAATTATATATACCCCTATTTACAAGCAAATGCCAAAGACAATATATCCATGGCGGCAAAATTGTTTTTTTGGTCCGTTAAGTTGGCTCGATTTCGCTTTTAGTCCTTTAATTTTTATGGGTTGCGTTTGGCAAACACTAACTTTTCTAAACCTGCACATTTAGTCCGATTTCAGAATTTCGGGGATATCTTATCCCTAAAATGCTGAGTTGGGCCATTTTTCCATGAAATGACTATTTTGCCCATTTCTTTTGGAGGAAAACCTTAGTCATATGCACATCACATGACTTGTTTAATATCTCAATAAAATTAAATAACAAAAATAAATATAAGTTTCAATTGAAGTAAAGAAAAAATATGAACATATATTTATAATTTTATATAAAGTTGACAAATTAAAATATATGTTCGACTTTTTTTTCAAATTTAATTTAAACAAAATAATCTGAACATATATTCATAATTTTCTTGATAAATAAATTTTAAAAAGAAAACAAAAAAACAGAAAAAACATGTATTTACAATTTTCAACTATATATAAAAATTAAAAAAATAGAAAACAAAAAAACATATATATCTATAATTTTCAACTTTAATTTAAATTAAAGAATAAATAGAAAAATTATAATAAATTAAATAATAAAAATAAAAAAACTTAAATTAAATTAAATAAAATAGTCGAACATATATTTTTGTATTTTTCAACATTAAATAAAAATAGAAAACAAAAATAAAAGAAATTTATTTTCTATTTTTTTGGTTTTCTATTTTTTTGTTTTCTATTTTTTTTTAATTTTTATTTACAGTAGAAAATTGTAAAATATATTTTTTTTCCTGTTTTGTTGTTTTTTATTATTTCTTTAATTTTAATTTACTGTAGAAAATTGTAAGTCTATATTTTTTATGTTTTTTTTTTTGTTTCTATTTTTTTAATTTTTATTTACGATTGAATTTTAAATATATATGTTTTTTTTTTGTTTTCTAATTTTTTATTTTTATATATAGTTGAAAATTGTAAATACATATTTTTCCTTTTTTTCATTTTATTTACAGTTAGAAATTATAAATATATGTTCATATTATTTTCTTTAAATTAAATTAAACAAAATTTGTCAAACATATATTTTATATTTTCCAACTTTAAATAAAAATTAAGTAAAACTATAAAAAAACAAAAAAGTACATTATTTTCTTTTTCTTTTGGTTTTTCTATTTTTTTTTTTTTTTGCTTTCTATTTTTCTTTAATTTCAATTTACAGTTGAAAATTATAGATATATGTTTTTTTTTGTTTCTATTTTTTTAATTTTTATATATAGTTGAAATTGTAAATACATGTTTTTGCTATTTTGATCATTTTTAATTTAATTTACAATTGAAAATTATAAATATATGTTCAAATTATTTTATTTAAATTAAATTAAATATATTCTCACATGTCCAAGGTTTCCCTCCAAAAAAAGAGGGGGTCAAAATAGTCATTTCATGGAAAAGTGGCTCAACTCAGCATTTTAGGGATAAGATATCCCCGAAATTTTGAAATCGGACTAAATGTGCAGGTTTAAAAAAGTTAGTGTTTGTCAAACGCAACCCATAAAACTTAAAGGACTAAAAGCGAAATCGAGCCAACTCAACGGACCAAAAAAGCAATTTTGCCTTATCCATGGCTAACCCAAAGCAGAATGTACCACTTGGTTCCATCATTGTGCATCTATAAACTGAAATATAAAATGTAAACTTTGACTAAAGATGAACATTGATTTATCACTGATGACCTCAATAGTTTTAGCTAATTAATTGTTTCCAGTAGCTTTAACTTTAGCAACATAAAATTTAGCAAACTCCAATAGCCTCTGAGTTTCAGGCAAGACATCCTTAACAGCAGCATCATCAGAAAAATGTTGAGCCCACTTCAACAAATTAGGAGTCTTGGATTCATCAATCAAACTGACATTACGCAATATTTGTATCACTCTGACCCACACCAAGAAACCTCCCAATGCAATGTCTAAGTAGCCAATTTTGTCACCTCCAAAGAATTTTTGGCCTTTGCTGCATTTTCTGAAGGTATCCTCTAACAAAGCCAGCCCCTTATTGGCTTCCTCTAGTGCTGCTGCTTTTTTGGCTTCCTCTCCATCAGCCATTAGGATTGCCCTTACAGATGGATGCCACTGGAATATCAATTTGAACAATATGATCAAATTATGCGAGTAGAAATATTAACTAGGAAATGTAGGAAGTTAAATTGATTTGTTTTGGATTGATGCTATATTTTATCTCTAATTCATCATTTTGTTGTATATATATCCTTTCAATTTGATTTGTGGTGGGCTATAATTCTGATCATTCCTAAAATCTGGATTAAATTGAGCCCAACACAATTAATTCTATTGGATTTAGTTGTTAATTAATTAATTTGGGTAAAAATGCACACTGTTAGCCCATTAAACCTCTAAGACCAGAAAGTCCGTGAAGGACCACATGTTACCCTATAAATACTCATGATAATGAAAGGTATGTAATTTATTTGGCAATTACCAACTCTCAAGTTTCTGAGTCTTAGTTGAGTAAACTTTGGCACCCCTAACGCTTAAATGCGCGCAATAATCCAACAATCAATTTGCGTTCGCGGGTTCATCAATCAGGTTTGATACCACAACAATATGTAATCATGCAGCTGGTTAGACTTAACAAATTAATATTTACCATAACAACTGCCTGATTTACTAATTTACCAAACAGGGATAGAGGTACCTAAAAGATGAAGAACTAGCCTCTAAGGTTGCATTTGGATGGAAGCATTTGAATTTGAGAAGTGGATTTGGGGAAAGATTTCAAATAATTCCGTATAAGATGATTTGAAATCCACCACTATCACTCAAAACATAGCTTAAAATAGGAACTTAAGGATTTGAAATGAGCCAATCCAAATAACCTCAATGATTTATTATTATGGATGTGAGATTATTAGCTTCATATCAATCAATCCAAATGAAACCTAAGGATATATATGGATGTGTTTTCAACTCTCTTTTTCTTGTTTTACACATTTCATAGAAATTAAATCATGTTTGTTTGAAGAAAAAAAAAATCATTGGAAACCAACGCATTCTCTTTCTATTGTTCACCTAAAACATCATTTTGAACTTATTCTAACCCTATATATGATCATATAACACTTATTAATCATTATTCTCCTCGTTTAATCTAAATTATATTTGTGAACCCACCAACAACAGTTATATCTACTTGATATATATATATATATATTGCTATTTTCAAATTAAATCCATCAAACGGATTTCACCACCCTCAATCTCATAAATATAATATAATACCATATATTAAATTAAAATATTGAGAGTAGACCTCATCACTATCAATTTTTCAAATTACTATATTCTAAAAACTATTTCAAAACTACTGAACTAATCATATTCTCATTTCAAACATGTATAAAATCTAATTATCATTAATTAATCCAAACATAAATTCAGTTGTCACATTAAAACCAATAAATTTTCAAAATGTATTTCTAACTCTAGAAACTGGAAATAGACTGTGAAAACACATTCATGCATTCTATACAATTTTCCTTTTTTCTATTAGCAATTAGTTATACTTTCAAGAAAATTGTACCTGATGGAGGGACAGAAGGACATGAGATTTCTTATTCCATTTTGTGTGTTCTATTTCCTATTATATTATTGTTGTGTATGATTGATAAGTGTAATAAGATAACATGTCCCTAGTTGATATTTTAGACGCGTTTACACTTATCAATTATCAACATCAATAATGGAATATAAGATGGAACAGAAAGTAAAATAGGAAATTTGATCCTGGAAGAAAGAAAGATAAGAAAAACTTACCTTATCATCAATATAAGTAGCCCAGAATCGTGCATTGGCCCGATCATAGGGATCAGAAGGGAGGATTGCGGGCCCAGAAGCCCAAACTTCATCAACATACTGGACAATGATGAGTGATTCACAAATGGGCCTCCCACCATGTATGAAAACTGGAAACTTTTTGTAAACAGGATTAGATTTCAGAAGGAGATCACTTTTGGAAACAAATGTTTCCTCAAGAAACTCGTACTCCACACACTTAATGTTGAGTGCAATTCTGGCCCGCAACACAAACGGGCTTGACCATGAACCCAAGACTTTCACTTCATCAGCAGCCATTTTTTGCACTAACATATGTGATGAATTTTTTTTTTTTTTTTTTTGGAGAAGATATGTGGTGTATGTTTAAGTAAATATAAACGCAACCGATCAAAAAAAAAAAGTAAATATAAACGCAGAAAAAAGGCAAAAATCTTTTTTGGTGGTTGCCCAATGAGACAGGTTGGCATATAAATGCAGATTGGTGGCAAGTGTGGACAAATAGAGTTAGAGCCGATCCTATATTTCGAGGGCTCTAGAGCGGAAAAAAAATGGGACTCTTGTGTTTACATAAAAAAAATTAAGGGTTAGTCCACCAATAGCCCGCACAAGTATCAATATCATATCCGTTGGCCGCTGCTAATACATTTGAGTAGAGTTGCTAATACATTTTAGGATGACTACTAATATTTTTCAGAGAAAAAACTAATATTTTTAGGGGTGCTACCAAACATTTTTCAGGATAACTACTGATACTTTTTGGGGGAAGAATTAATACTTTTATGGGGAACTACTATACTAAAATACATGTAATTTGAAAACATAATATTTTTAAATAAGACTATTAATACGTTTTAGTAGGATATTAATACTCTTGATGGAAAAAATAAATAATTTTCAAGAGGATTACTGAAAAAACTGGTGAAACAGATTACTAATACGTTTCGTCGTTACTACTAATAATTTTTTTAGGGACTACTAATATTTTTCGAGAGAAAAAGTTAATTATATTCAGAAGAACTACTAAAATACTCTTCAGGGAACTACTAATACTTTTTCGATGAACTATTAATACTTTTCGAATGCATTGTTCCATAATATTACAAATATGCCATCAGTGCATGAAATTACGAAAAAATCAGGGTCGGCTTGGATCCATCTAACGGAAAAGACCAGTTAAACAGTCTGACATGAGTTTTTGTGAAAAATTAAAAATAATAAAATCAATGATACAATTTTTTTTATTTAACGTAAATAATAAGATATGTCATAACAAAAATATCATGCTCCAACTTTTATTTCAGTTTTATTAAAATAAATTACGAAAATAATTGTTCATTATAATTGACTATAGAGAAACGACAAAAAAATAAATAACTAATAAATTAGCTATAAAAAATTGATCTCCTTGCATTTTACATTCTTCAATTCTTTTTTTTTTATTATTTTGCAAACTGAAGAAAAAAAGCGAATAAAAATAATAAAATAGAAAGGCGAAAAGAAAACTTTCAATTATATATTTTGGTTTGCAAACGACAACAAAAATAGCGAGAGGTGGACAACAAAATAGCGAGAGGTAGAAAGGCAAAAAAGTATTCCTAATTTCAACTTTATTTTTATATACCCAACATATACATATAAATTAATTGAAAGAAAAATTTCGGGGCCCTTGTCGGCAGGGGCCTCTATGCGGCGGCACCACCTTGGCCGCCCCAGGGCCGTCCCTGAATAGAGTGAGTAGAGTCTAAAGAGTAAAGCCCCACCCCTTTAAATGCCGGGAATGGATCCTCTCTCCCTTTAGGCTATTGTAAAGTTCACCAATTTCAGTTAATCTGGGCCATTAATTTCATCAATGGACAAGAGCATGCCACATCTTCCTCCAGCTATATTCCACATTTTCACTTAACAAATAATATAGAAATACAAAGTCACTTTTGCACTTTTGTCACCAACTTTTAATCCCATTACAATTATCACCAACAAAACATTTCCCCTAATGGTTGAAACTAAATTTCCTACAAAGAAATTCCAACAGCTTTTATACTTTATCAATTTAAAAATATAAAAGTTTCATAGTATTAGTAAATCGGTTTTTCACATAATTCATACTTTTTCATAATTTAAAATAAATAATTTTATATTTTTATCTTCAAAAAATAATGAAGATCACTATATGAAAATTATTGTGAATGCTTATACTTTTATAATTGGGTAAGTTCTCGGCACATTTTGAATCATAATTTAATACTTAATAATTTAATTTTTATTAGAAAAAGTAATATTTATTTTATTTATTTTCTTACCAAAAGAATTTGCTGGACAATTATATATTTTATCAAATTTTCTCTTATCAAAATTATGGAAAACACAATATATCCGATTATAATTTTCAAAAAATCCGAACAATGCACAACAAAATCTGTAAAATAATCAATATTGAAAAGTTGAATATGGAATACAAATCTGGATAATAATATTAGAAATAAAAAATTATCTTACAAAAATATGAATAAATATAAAAGTATATATATATATAATTGTATGTATTTATGTATTATATTTGAGAAAACAATCCACCATAAATATTACATGAAATATATCGAGATATGAAAAATCATACATATGTATAATTATTTGTATCTATGTATTATATCCCAGTAAAATACCAATGTATCTAGTAAAAATTTATCATCCTGCAACCCTTCCCCAGTTTAATGGACATGGTCGGGATGGGCCTTGAGATACCCGTCTTGCCCCACTCCATCACCATTCCTAAAATTTATCAATTTTTTAATATCAAAATTATATAATACTTTATTATATTACAATTCGTGCATCGCACGGGCGATATATTAGTAATATTAATACTCACGTATATTGTTTGGCAGATTATATTATTATTTTGATTAAGTAGTATTTTTATATTTTTCAAAATAAAATTCCATGTAGTCTGTTATGAAATGAACATTAAGCATTTAAGTTTGTAGTTGTATTGGAAAGTCAAAATCTCCAATTGAAAAAGTGTGAAAAAAACGGTATAAATTGGTGGGATTGCATAGAATAATAAATAAACCATGTGTGGCAACCTCTTGTTCGTTGATAGAATTGATGGTTCAGATTAACTGAAATTGACGAACTTTACAATAGCTTAAAGGGAGAGGATTTGTTCCCTAAAATCTGAGTTCTATTTAGTCTAGGGTAAAATACAATAACACTCCTTGAATTTGGTCATATGTCTCATTTACCCTTTTTGAACTTGCAAATGTAACACTTACCCCCCAATCAAATTAAAATATAATGTAGGGACAAAACTATACTTAATAAAAATAAATATACATAATTTTTAGTAATATCCAATATTTTGTACCCTATTTGATTTACATTCTTATTAAATTCAAAAGGTGGTATTTTTTAATTGTACATTAAGTAATTTAAACTTTAAAAAACTAAAGCAATGTACAATAAATACACAAGAAATTAAATATAAAAAATTAATAAAAAATAAAATATTAACTATTTAATTTAAATAAACTTTCAATATTATAAATAATATGAATAAATATATTTTATTAAACCTAATTTAGTTATAAATCTTACACTTCTTCATTTATTTATTATTTATTTAATATAATTCATAGTCCAACACATAGCATTAATAAATTGCCATCTTTAATGTATAATAGATATTATTAAAAGCACGTCCAATTAGTTCTATCAAAATATTTTAGATACTAAATCTTGTTATTTGAATAAAGATGGTTCAAAATATTTAAATATCACAAAAGAAAATTTGGATTAATCCTTCTCTCTTACTAAACCATTACATATATCATATTCTTAAAAATATAAATTATCAATAATTTTAAAAAAAATATATGTATGTATATTCAATATACAAACATATATTTATTTGTGAGTTTAAAAATTGAAAGTTATTTTTACATTGAGTCAATAATTAAAACAATTCTACATTCAATATTTGTTTATTTGTTATACTCATCTATCCATAAAATATTTTTAATTTTTGAAATTGTTAAGTTACAAATTGAAATAATTTAAATAAGGAACATAAAATCAAAATTGAGATACAATTATTAAAATTAATAAAATATTTTTAATTTTTTGAACTTGTTAAGTTACAAATTGAAATAATTTAAATAAAGAACGTAAAATTAAATTTGAGATACAATTATTAAGACTAGTTAAAAACAATTGTTATTAAGGGTAGTTTTATACCTATATTATATTTGAATTTGATTGAGAAAGAGAAGTGTTATATTGATAAGTTCAGGGGATAAATGAAACATAAGACCCATTCGGGGGTGTTATTGTATTTTGCCGTTTAGTCTATATCAAAAAAATTGAGATTATAATGCCTTCGGTTTTAGATTGCAATATTATGTGGGGTTAGTTATCATTGGGTTTGGGTTATTGGGTTTTGTACTAGATCCATTGAGCAAAGACCCAACTTGGTTTGGTTGATTTGGGCTTGTTGAGTTTGGACCAAATATGGGCCAATCATGGTGCTTCGATTTAGGGTTATGGATTTGGGAAAATGACACAAATACCTATATTTTTATGATCGGTGACCGCAAAATCTTCGAGATTTAACTAAAATTACCTAACAATACATTGATCGCATTCTAATACCAACAAATACGCTCAAAGCCAACACATTCCCACACAATATGATGCATATAAAAACAACCATCAAAACGGATTTGCAGATCCACGACGCAAAGAACCGGAAACAAGTGCGCAAACACTTTGCTGCGAAGGAGAAGAACAAAACAAGACGATGCATTTAGCAAAGGAAGAAGAATCGAATCGCAAATTAGTAAAAAAAAAAAAGGAAGAAAAGAGAACAAAAACAAGGTACCAAACACCAATCTCGAAAAAAACAATGCTTGCTTATTAGAAAAAATAAAGTTTACATCATCACAAGATCTCTTTTCACATGCAAAATTATAATTGAACATATATATATATATATATACATCGATGAAATTGAGATTGTTGTACGAATTTGCGAATATAAAATTTGATCAAAATGAGTGATTCAATATTATAAAATGCTTATTTTGTTTAAACCTTAATACAACATCCTAAAAAGTTTGATTGTCATGAAAATCTACACATCAAAATGTCGGGATCTCAAAAATCGCATGCAATCATTTAGATAATTGTTTCAAAGTTGTTTCAAAAGTGTTTCTATTCTCGCATGGGAAGCACATTGATTCCTGTCGAAGGATTTGTTTCATCTTTGTTTCAACGATGTTTCTTTCATGTTTCAAATAGGATGAATTTCTACAATACTATAGATAAAGTTCCAGCAGTAGTATACCACAAGGGAGAATGGGCAGAGAACACAGATTATATCAACTTCGAGATAACGGGGATCCTGATTCCAATGGATTGCACTTTCAGCACCTTGCATGAAATTTTACAACAACAATTACAGTTCAACAGAGATGAGGAATGAATGCAGATTAACTACAAACTTAGAGAATCTCTGCCACCATTAAAGATTGAAAATGACTTCAACCTGAAGTTCTATTTAGAAGTAAAAAGCAAAGAAGAAGATTGGATGAAGTTTCCTCTGTGCATAGACCTACTAGTTAATTCATAAAACCAATTACTCTTGAAATCAAAAGAGACAAGCTTGCAAGAAACAACACATCAAAATGCAATGGAGAAACCAAGACAAGATATCGGAGAGAGCTCAAGAATGGAAAATATGGGCCAAACAAATCCAAGAAATGTGGTCCAAGAAACAATGCAAATCCAAGAATCTATTAATTATGAAAAACAAATCGAAATAGGAAATGTTTACAACAACAAGAACGGATTGATAAAACACATCAGCTGTTTTGCATTGAAAAAATCACTTCCAGTATAAGGTCAATAAATCGTGCAACAAGCAATGCCATATAATGTGTCTGGATGAAAATTGCAATTGGCATTTGAAAGCATCATCAAGAACAAGGACAACGAAGTTCATAGTAAGAAAATACGACAACAACCATACTTGTCCACTCGATATGAGAATGAATGACAGTAGACAAGCTACAGCAAAAATGGTTGGAGACATTATCAAATCAAAGTACCTAAACAACATTAAAACAGTGTACACACCAACAGATATATTATGAGATATGAAGGATGAGCATGGAATAAGTCTCGACTATAGAAAGGCTTGGAGATCAAAAGAGAAAGCACTCGAAATAATAAGGGGGAGGCGGATGAATCTTATCGAAACTACCACTTATCTTTACATGTTGGAGACAACAAATCCATCATCAATTCATGAAATAGTAAGAAAAGAGGATAACACATTCCTATTCTTGTTCGTGGCTATAAATGCATCAATAAATGGATGGAAACATTGCAGGCCAGTGGTTGTTGTTGATGGTACATTTCTAAAAGCAAGTTACGGGAGAACTTTGTTGTCTGCATGCACGCATGATGGGAATGGGAGCAAGTTTCCATTGGCTTTTGCAATAGTGGATTCTGAAAATAATGGATCTTGGGTATGGTTTTTCACAAAGTTCAGACAAACTTTTAGTCTCAGGGAAAATATGTGCATAGTCTCAGACAGACATATCAGCATAGAAACAACAATAAATGAGGTACAGATTATAAAATATTTCTTGAGGTTATATTTCATATATGTTTCAAATACGTTTGTTTAAATGTTTCACATATAGGTTTCAAAAATAATTTCAGTCACAACACATTCTAAAAAAAAATATTATTTTAATGATTAGGTGTATCCTGAAGTAGGGACTGTGCATGTATCATCTCTTAAACAATTTGAAGGAAAACTTCAAAAAGAAAAACAATGAAATAAGGGAGTCATTCATAGCAGCAACAAATGTCTACACGAAAGACGAATTTGAAAATCAAATGGTTGCACTAGACAGAGTGAACAACAAAATCATACCTTACTTGTCCGCCATCGGATATGAGAAATGGACACGACTACATTGTCGCAACAAAAAATATTTTCTCATGACATCCAACATTGCAGAGTCGTTGAATGCAACAATTGTAGCATGGAGACACCTACATGTAACAACATTGCTCGAGTACGTGAGATCCTTAGTTCAAGATTGGACATGCAGGCATCGAAATGAAGCAAGATCAATATTTACAAGAATGACAAAAACAGGTTGAAGAGTATATATGGAAAAACTACACCATTTCTCTAAATTTAAGAGTAATTTATTACAAATCGAATCTCACATGTTTCATTTGTTTCCAGGTGAAAAGATCAAATGATTTTCTCTTTAAAGTCATAGAATCGGAAAAAATATGTTGTGGACCTTGAGAAAAGGACTTGCACATGCAACATATTCCAAATAGATGAAATTCCTTGTCTACATGCTATAGAAGCACCAAAAGAATTGAATGAATATTCGCATCAAGATCGCCCGACATACTACATGAAGGAAACAATGGAAGCCACTTATTCGAAAAACAACAGTGTATCAATCTACATGAAGATAACTGGATCGTGACACCTGAAATTGAAACAATGTGGACCCTTCCACCGGAAGGCAAGGCCAAAGAAAAGAAGACACAAGACAACTTGGAAAAAAAATCTCAAAAATAAATGCGGAAGGTGTGGGCAAAGATAGACACAATAACAATAGAGACATGTAGGAATCAACCAAAAATAAGATGGATTTAATAACACCATATTTCATTTGCTTATATACGTGTCAAGCTAGACAGATTAATAAAATGGATCACAACACAATTGTTTCAATAAAAACTCATTCATGTTGTTTTATAGTTTCTTATATGTTTCTTATTTGTTTCCGATATTTTTGCATTGCTGCAAATCCTGTGAAACACAAAAAACAAGCATACAAAAACTAGAAAACTAAAACTTTCCAAACACCCATGAATGCCAAAAACAGAATCATACATACTGTTCCATAAAATCTCATAGTGATTCAGATTCTGTCTACATACTTCAAAATACTAAATAAACTAACTAGAAATATAGACAGGTACCAAATAACTGTACTAACAAACCATTAAAATATAAGTAAAAGCATATTGTTCCATGTGACCATAACACAAATCTCATACAGAATTCTTCTTTAATAACATATTCCTTGCTTCAATAGAATGTGGGGGGATGATTTCAATATCACTGTCGTCTTCGTCTTTGTCTCTGTTCTGCTGCTTCAGCCTTGTGTGATTGTATAGCAGGTGAGTATACCTCATCTATTTTCTTTCAATGTCAAAGTCTTCCTCCGATATTTTCTTCCCAGAGATGAAATACTCTGCATATCAAGCTACAAATACTCCGCAATCGCTAATAAAAAAAAGGGAGGGGACAGGTTAAAAACATAATATAAAAACAAACAAAAAATAAAACAGTAATAAAATAGGATACATACAAGAATAATACTTCTTAAGGAATATCCCTAACAATCACAATCTTCATTGGGGAGTTAATGTCAGCAGAGTAAGGGCTAGAACCAAGAGCAATGTCATGGCGCTCTTCGTAGAATGCTACCATTGAAAGGAAACGGGGCAACAACACGCTATAGGCTTCGATAGCTTTCCTAGCTATTTTAACAGAGTCCGAGGTCCACAGTAAATTGTACAGATAAATAATTCTCTCTTGAATGCTCAACCTCCCCAGGATCCAGTGTTCCATGTCGACGTAGTGAATGGGAAATAAGATATGATCAACCTTGGACCATGTATTTATACAACCTATATCAAAACCATAATATAGTCAACCACAGAAGAATTCAAGTTAACCATGGAAGTGTCGAATTACTCAACATGCATCTATCAAAGATCAGGTCCGTGGTAGTAAATCTCATAGCACAATGCCCGTACATATATTTCTTGCATATGTAATAGAACAAAATGTTCATATGCTGAAAAGGGAGCAAACACAGAGTAAGAACACAGAAACAAAAATACGAAAATAGCAACATAAAAAATAGTAACTTACCAAAGAAGACAAGTACTCGTCAACATAGTACAGGCTATGAAACCATGATTTTTGCTTCACCTTGCATACGCCCAGCTTTAACGAGGGATTAATCTTGTCATCCTCTTCCGAATAACATTTTGGCCTAAAATATAAATAAGTTAAAAAAATTACAATAATATTTCATAATCATTGAAAAACAGAATATAAAATTTTACCCTTGCGAAACAAAACCTTTTGAAATCCACTCACTTAGACCATCATTAAAATCATCCAAACCGTCATAACCTTCACCAAGGCTATCATCTAATGGGCACCTTCCTTTAACCAACACTCTTTCGAGGCTTTCACAAAGATCAAGGTCGCATCTTTCTCCCGAGGAGTCGATTCCAAATCAATATCCCAACTAAAATCCCCAACTATTTTCCCACTCACATCACCAGATGATTCAAAGTGAGTGGTGAAAGGAGTTCTCACAGCAACAGAGGAGTTTGAAACCCTCTTAATTAGAAACCAGGGATTGAGGAATAGGTGATGCATTTGACCCCTTGACACCTGACCTACAATAAAACAAGATACAAAACTGTTATAAACAAAATATAAATGACAAATTCAATGTCAAAAACAAACTAGAGGCAAATTTTAGGAACCAACCATTCCAGCAACAGCTTGAGTTGCAACATTCACAATAGAATCAAATTGAGATTGGGTGAGATCACCAAATTCTTGAGACCTGCTGATTCCATGTTCAAGATGAACATTAAGGTCCCGAGATTCAACACCAACCTCACCGAAACCTTACTTGAATCAAACGGAATATTCTCAATATTTTCTGCAAAATCCATCAAACTACTGACAACAAGTCCCTCACCATCACTACTAAACCCTTTATCCATCGACAAATCAACTTCACCACCAACGACAATTCCTTCACCCTCATTTACAATCCCTTCAATAGCAGACTCAACCCCGACATCACCACCAATATTGCCACCTTCAAAAGCCTCTGATTTATTTTTCAAATTGTCCGCCGACAGGGACTACTTGGTTCAATCAAATCCTTTCCAAACAAGAAGGGTCAACAACCTCCTTAGAAAACGGGTACTCTGATCATCCTCCCGGACCTTCTCGCACTGTCGACGCTGACGATATTTTATTATCTTGCACCCCAACAACCTTGTCAGCTTCATCCAGCCCATCACCAACCTAAAAAGTAAAAGTGAAAAACATTATAAATCAAAACAAACAAGGAACAAAGACAAAAAAAATAACGAAACACAGGGTGGACAAAAACAATAAGGTTACCTGAAGTTTCCCCTTAATGGCAGAGAACAGTTTTAAACTGTTCTTCCAAGATTTTATTAATGGAGTTCTTGAAAACCTTCAACGCATTGGCCAATTTATCCTGCTTCCTAACAACATCATCCAATGTGTAGTTCGATCCCAACTCAACATCCGGCTCCTTTCTCTTTCGATTACCAATGACAAAGTCCCCATCAACAAAATCAAATGAATACTTGGACTCATCAAAATAAGTTCCAATATCCAACTGCAACCTCTCTTCATCTGATGGCCAAATATTCATCAACTTCAAGTAAAACAAAAAGGATAACAAACAAAACAAAAAGGTTAGAAACAACAAATAAACATATATGAAACAGTTATGAAACAAAAGAGAAACAAAAAAATAAAAAAGTAATGCATTACCTGTTCTACAGAACAGTTGAAAATCATCATATCGAGATCATCTGACCTCAAATTCTTATCTCTATCAGACAATGGACAACCCCAATTCAGAATACGAGGGATACCTTGCCCGATACGGTTGCAAATTTTATTGTTTACCTCTGAAAAACATTCTTAGAACCATATCTGAAAAGCCAGAGGAAAGCCTTTAATTCTGTAAAATTTAGAGCGTTTAGCAGCAGGCTTCAAATCCTCATCCTGAGGATGCTTCCTGTGGAGTACATGTTCCTTCAGTTCTCTGATTGTAAGGTCAAACAAATCCCTTCCCCAGGGATATGTGTTAAAATCTTCACTATCAACTAAATCAAAAAATTCCATATTAACAGAAGTCCCAGTAGAAAAAAACATAAAAAAATGCAAAAAATACAACAAAGCCATCTTTAGGGCATCATCACCATTTTCCCCCCACACTTGTAATCTAAAACACTCCTCAATTGATTGTCTAGTGAATTTCATTGATCCAAAAAATACTTCTGAAAGAACTCAGAAGTAATACCATCCCCACAAACAGAGGGCCTTTTCCCACACACTTCACCAGGGCAAACTCTCCAATACCAAATCTCAAAATTTTACCACAAACAGACACTAGTATCTCATCCTTCCGCGAATGAACAACCTGCCTCTTCAACAACAAATGCACAAGTTGATTTTGGAAATTAACTTCATGCATGTCTAGAAAATAACCGAAACAAGTACGCCTAAACGCATCTAACTGTGGCTGGGATAACTTGTCCTTCAAATTTTTAATCACTTCAAAAGAAAACCTAGTGTTTATCCTAGCAGTGTACCAGTCTTCCGGATCGATCAAATACTCATAACCCTAGAAACAAGAAAGAAACAACAAGGAAACAACAAATAAACAACATATCTTGTACATAAAAATTTGAAAAATAAAAAAAAACCAACAGATCAACAACATAGTAACATACCAGAAACAACACATAAACAAAAACAATACAAAAATCATAGAACACTAAAATAACAAAAAATAGATCCAGTAAATAAAAATGAAAATAATATACCTCAACAACGTCCAATCCTCTAAAACCAACAGCCTTCTTTTTAGGAGATTTTGCCTTGACAACTTGTTTTCCAACATAATGGCCAAGTTTCATCTTCCTCTTTTTAGACGATAAAGGAACTAGGCTTCAGATTTCGAACCACCTCCCAAAACCCTCGAATCAGCCTCAACCTTCTATTAGTACAAGTGGCTACGATAATCTAGATGGGGTGAATAGATTATGCCGATTTTCCGAGTTTCGCCCTCTTTTTCGAATATGAAGATGAAAGCAAGAATGTAAGTGCGTACAAATAAACAACACTCGATGATTTATATAGCTTCACCCCACTTAGGGACTACGTGCTCTACCACCCCAGTATATCCGAAGTGGATTTTGAAAAAGAAAAAGAATTTTATTAATAATTATAAAAATTATTACAACTTCACCTTGAAGAGTACCACACTCTTCTTACAACACCACCAAGGAGATTACCACAATCTTCCTTCACCTATGAAGAGTACCACGCTCTTCAACACCTAAAATCACCCAAGTATGCTCTTACCACAAGAACACTAACAAGGTTATCTTGCTTTGGATGATAGAAACAAATTCAAGATTACAACTCGATAATGAAGTATACAACTTTGAAGTGCAAGTGTAATAAAAAATAAAGCCTAGTACTCAAGATGTGCAAGTGAAAGACTTAGGCTAGAAATACAACAATAGTGTGAAAATGAAGACCAAGGTTTGCTTGTATTATATTGCTTGTGTAGTTGTGTTGTATCTTGTTGCTTCAAATTTTTCTCTATTTATAGGAGAGGTCTTGAACATAGATAGCTCTTCTTGGAGAATGAAATATGTAAAGAAAATGTAGATTTAATCAAGAATACAAAGCTGTTATAAATCAATCCCATAATTTCATGAAAAGTTGTCTCCCACAAGCTAAAAATCGTTAGATTTTGAGTGATGGTCGACAATGGGTCGACCGGTCAATCAAGACAAAGATTTGAAAATAAGTCCGTTGAGCTGAGTCCCCAAGGTCGACCACCTGGTCGGCCGACCGGCCGGCCTAGTGGTCGACATATCCCTACAAATTCAGAATGAGAGCAAAAGGGGCAGCTGGCTTGGACACAAAGTTGATCGGGGTTTATCGGTCGATCAGGGGTCGACCTGGTCGACCAGGGGGGTCGACCTGTCCCTGGAATGATTTTTGATGAAAATTTGAAATCTTAAAGCTTCAGACACCGGTCGACCTATTCCAGGAGCATTCCGATCCGTGAAAAAATTCCGACTTCATCTTTTGGGCTCTGTTTTACCTTGATGGTATTCGGTAATTGTTAAAAATACATTAAAACATAAATATGAATTTTTATATCGCCCGAAACGAATTGTTTTGAATAAACAAAAATCAACTTCAAGAAATACTCCGAAAAATAATTTAAAACGATTAGGAGTATTTGAACAACAATAGGAGACATTGTTTTGTTGTAAATACACATTTAAACAAAATTATCAAAATCATGATAAAAATATTTATCTAACAAACTCCCCGTTTTTTGATGATTACAAACCAAAACAATTTTAGGAGATCGATTTTAAAAACAAAAACGCATTTTACCGGTCTAAAAACGACAATCCATTTTAAAACAAAAGTATAGGAGCAAAGATTTAAAAACAATTATAAGACCTCCCCTATCAACTTGCACAACAAGAGTAAGTAGAAGCAAACAACTAAAAGCTAAAAGCTCAGCTTTTACAATATGAGCTTGAATTATATGAGCTTAGAAGCTCCCCTGTCAAAAAGAAATCATTAGACATGTATAAGAGTCTATAATACATCCAATGGACTAAATTACATCCACTTTTGGCTTTTTCAATCACAACTTATAGCTTTTTTGTGAGCTTTTTCGTGAGCTTTTTCGTGATCTTTTTCTAGCTTCTTTGAGCTAATGAATTTGTTTCGTATTTCTCCCTTTTGAATCATCAAAAAGAATGTTAGCACGATAAAAACATCATATATTCATCAAAGTGCGCAATTGAATCGATTTATCGAGCTTTTGAACATAAAGCTTAAAATTCCAAAACTAAGGAAATTTGATAAGATGATTTGTAAAAGCTCATTTGAGTGACAAACCATGATCTCTATGAACTTATAAGACTTTTAAAATCGAGAGTCGTGTAAGTAATGAAATATTCATTGAAATGTTTCATCGAGCATTTGGCGTACGTAGAATAAAATCAAAGATGTATATAACAATTGTAAATTCAATCATGCCCAAATTTTCATCACAAAATGCAATTTTATAAATATCATCCAACAACAATCACCATACCCAACACAATTATACAAGAATTCCATCAAAATATCAACATAGGCATTTTCCTAAAGGTTCAACCCAATTGAGATTAAAAATGAATTAAACTTACCAATTAATTGGAGAAGTCGGGTAATAATGAAGATATACGAGTAATATAAACTAAAAAATATAGACTTATTAAGAAAGAAAATATTTTGAGTGAATTGTGTGTGTAATTTGCAAAGGGGTGTGAAAATAGAAAAAAATCGTTCAAAATGGCAAAATCTGGGACAGAAACAATTTTATCCAAAATATAGGCCTGGTCGACCGGTCAAGGGGGTGGTCGACCGGTCCAAATACCTGGTTGACCGGTCGACCACTAGGTCTTCCGGTCCCTGAAGCATATTTCCAGTTTCTGTCCGATTTTTGATTCAAAAATCTAATTTTTCACCCCTAAGTTTTAAAAACGTAAAAAATGCAATCATAGACCATATTCAATATGCATTATGCCTAAAACGAGCTTGAATAGAAGTAAAAGACTCTGCGGTAAGTGGTTTTGTAAAAATATCCGCGAGTTGATATTGTGACGGAACAAAAGACACAATTTTCCGTTTGAAAATGCATTTCCTTAGAAAATGATGACGAACCTCAATAAGTTTAGTAAGGTTATGATGAACCGAGTTTTGAGCAATATTTATAGCGGACGTGTTATCACAAAAATTGGAACATTTTCAAAAGAACATTTGTAATCCGCTAAGGTTTGTTTCATCCAAAGAAGTTGAGTACAACAAAAGGCCAGAAATGTATTCGGCCCGGCCGTTGATAAGATACACAATTTTGTTTCTTTGAAAACCAAGATACTAGGCAATCGCCTAAGAATTGATATGATCCGGAAGTACTTTTGCAATCACCAATATTTCCGCATAGTAAAGAATCACTATATCATTTAAGAGAAAAAATTTCATTCTTTGGATAAAACAAGCCATATGAAATAGTGCCTTTCAAATATCGAAAAATTCTTTTAACGACACTCATATGAGATTCTTTGGGATAGCTTCTAAATGTGCTACGGGCGCAAAACTTTCATCATGGTCAATACCTTCTTCTTGACAATACCCTTGAGCTACTAACCTTGCTTTATTTCGAACAATATTGCCTTGGTCGTCGAGTTTGTTCCGGAATACCCATTTTGTACCAATAATTGTTTGTGATGGAGGACAAGGTACCAATTCCCAAACATCATTCCTTTCAAATTGATTCAACTCCTCTTGTATTTCTAAATACCAATCCTCATCTCCAATTGCTTCCTTAGCATTTTTAGGCTCTTTTTGAGAAATAAGAGTATTTCTCGGTAAATTTTCTTCTAGTCATCACTTTATCAAGGAGATCACCAATAATTAGATCTTTTGGGTGATCTCCCTTAAATTTCAATGCCACGGGAAGATCCAAATTATCACCTTTATCTTCTTGAGGAACTCTTGGCTTTGACGGTTGATCATTTGAAGTAGAAGGTTGATCATTTTTAGCATCATCTTGAACAATTGGTTCAATAACATCCTCTTCATCACTTTCATCATTGGGTATCCTTTCAGCACAAGAGGCTTCATTGAATTTGACATGGATAGATTCTTCAGCAACCATACTAGTCTTATTGTGAACCCGAAATAATTTGCGCTTGATTGAGTACCCCATAAATATTCCTTCATCAGCCTTAAGATCAAGTTTGTCCAATTGATCCTTAGTATTCAAAATAAAACACTTACACCCAAATATTTTGAAGTAACTAATATTTGGAGTTCTTCCTTTCCAAAGCTCATACGGTGTTTTATTCAACTTAGGACGAAGGTAAACACGATTAATAACATAACATGCAGTACTTACGGCTTCAGCCCAAAAATATTTTGGAAGTGAAAATTCGTTTAGCATGGACCGACTCATTTCTTGAAAAGTCCAATTCTTCCTTTCGGCTACTCCATTTTGTTGTGGTGTCCTTGGAGCCAAAAAATTGTGAGCATATCCCTTGGTTTCAAATAAGACTCTAAATTCACCATCAAATTCACCATCTCGATCACTTCAAATAGACTAAATAGTATCTTCCTTTTCATTCTCAATAAGTCTACACAACTTAGCAAACTCATTAATGGCATCGCTTTTATTTGCAAGAAAAATAACCCAAGTATATCTAGAAAAATCATCGACTATAACAAAAGTGTAATGTTTTCCACTTAAACTAGTCGTACCAATATCCCCATACAAATCAAGATGAAGTAATTGTAGAGGCTTGGTTGTGAAAATTTCATTTTTGGGCTTAAAACTACTTTTAACTAATTTGTTCTTTTGACAAGTGTCACATAAGCCAAGATTTTCAAAATTCAATTTGGGTAGTCCTTTTACATGTTGGTTTTTGTAAATATTTTTCAAATTCTTGTATCCAACATGTCCAAGTCGCCTATGCCATAAACTAGTTAAATCATTATTGGCGACAAGACAAGAAACATTTTGACTAACCAAATCACTTGTGCAAATTTTGTAAAGATTGTCTTTTCTATTTTCTTCACAAATAATTTTATCATTTTTAAGAATAAGACATTTTTCTTTATTGAAAATAACATTGTAATTAGAATCACAAAGTTGGCTAACACTTATCAAATTGAACTTAAGCCCTTCAACTAAAAGAACATTACTAAGAGAGAAAGAATAATTACCAATTTCTCTATTTCCAAGAATTTTTCCTTTCATGACTATACCCTCTTCTTGGAGCTTGATGTTGGTAAAAAGTTCTCTTCTTCCAGTCATATGGCGTGAACATCCGTTGTCCATGAGCCATTTTGAATCCTCCATTGTTGTTATAGCCCCTATTACCTACAAATGAATTATTTTTAGGTACCCTATAATTTTGGGGTCCATGGGGGTTAGTTTTGAGACCTTTGGGTCTCCAAAAATAGCTAAAGTTATTTTTCAATTTACAATTATTAGCATAGTGTCCAATTTTACCACAATAAAAACAAATAAGATTATTGGAACTACTAGACGCATTTAAAGTCGGACCTTGGTCATTTTTCTTAGAAGCATTTTGAAAAGGTTTATAACCAAGTCCTAATTTAGAATGATCACTCCTTTGTGCATCAAGAATTTTGGTAACCTTATCCATGCTTAAATTAAAATGATGCACATCATTTTCAAATTTTTAATTTCTTTTGTGAGTATTTATTTTTCGGAATCAAGAACATGCATTTTAGTAATAATAATAGCATGAGCACGATCAAGAGATTCATAGGAAGTAAATACTTTTTCTTTCTCCAATTTGAGCTCTTTATACTCCTTTTTCAAATCTTATATTTAACAATCATATTTTGAAACTCATTTTGCAATTCATCATAATCACATTGTAATTCATCAACTAAAGAAGAAGATGAAGAATTAGAGCGTACCCCATTATATTCATCGTCTATGGCCATGAGACCATATTCGGCTTCTTCTTTCTCGTCGGATATGGCAAGAAGTTCATCCCATGTTTTAGCTTCGGCATTTAGAGCTTTCTTCTTAGGAAAATGTTTTTTCTTCTTTTGCTCGTCCTCTGCTACTTTCGGGCAATCGACTATGTAATGCCCGGGTTTCTCGCATTTAAAAACGAGTTGTCTCTCGATTTTCTTGCCTTATTTTTATTCACAAAATTTGGTAAATGTTCGGACAAGAGAGCCGTCTCCTCATCATCTTCATCACTAGCATAATATGAATTATTAGAAGAAGATGCTAAGCCTTTAGGAATATTTTGCGTACCCGATTGAGAGGTGGATGATTTGAAATTTTTCCTTTCCTTAAGATAGACTTCATAAATGAGGAGGTTCCCAATGAGCTCATCGAACTTGAGTGTTTCGAGATTTTGTGATTCCGTGATTGCCGTCACATTTTCGGACCATGAGCCGGGAAGAACATTTAGTACTTTGGTGACCTTATCTTCTTCGGATATGACTTTCCCGAGTGCCATAAGAGGATTGACAATGTTGTCAAGCCTTTCCACCATTTTTGATATGTTTTCACCATCATGCATATTGAAATTTTCAAATCTTTAACAAGTATAGTTTTTTCTTGCTTGCTTTACTTTCTTTGTGCCCTCATATATTGTTCCCAATTTTCTCATACTTCATGTGCGGACCTTATTCCTCTAATACGGTTGTACTTCGGTGGCGGTGAGTGAACAATGTAAAATATTCAAGGCCTTACCATTTAGAGAGAATGCCTTCTTGTCATTTTCATCGAATTCTTTGAAGCTCTTGGCCGTGGTACCATCCTCCAATTTCTTGGTTGGTTGAGCTATTCAATAACCGCATTCCAAATATCGAAACCGCACTTGAGAAAGCACTCCATTCGGTCTTTCCAAAATGCGTAGTTGTTGGTGTCGAATAGTGATGGCTTGTTGGTGGAGGCGTCGGTGGTAAGGTATGATTCGTTCGTAGCCATGGATCTTTCCTCTTTACTCACGATGTGGAACGAGCTTGCCAAAGAGTTTGGCTCTGATACCACTTGTTAGTCCAAGTGGCTACGATAATCTAGAGGGGGTGAATAGATTATGCCGATTTTCCGAGTTTCGCCCTTTTTTCGAATGTGAAGATGAAAGTAAAAATGTAAGTACGGGAAAATAAACAACACTCGATAATTTATAGAGCTTCACCCCACCTAGGGACTACGTGCTCTACCACCCCGGTATATCCGAAGTGGATTTCGAAAAAAAAAAATATTAATAATTACCAAAATTATTACAAATTCACCTTGAAGAGTACCACACTCTTCTTACAACACCACCAAGAAGATTACCACAATCTTCCTTCACCTATGAAGAATACCACACTCTTCAACACCTAAAATCACCCAAGTGTGCTTTTACCACAAGAACACTAATAAGGTTATCTTGCTTTGGATGATAGAAACAAATTCAAGATTACAACTCGATAATGAAGTATACAACTTTGAAGTGCAAGTGTAATCAAGAATAAAGCCTAGTACTCAAGATGTGCAAGTGAAAGACTTAGGCTAGAAATACAACAAGAGTATGAAAATGAAGACCAAGGTTTGCTTGTATTGTATTGCTTGTGTATTTGTGTTGTATCTTGTTGCTTCAAATTTTTCTCTATTTATAGTAGAGGTCTTGAACATAGATAGGCTCCTCTTGGAGAATGAAATCTGTAAAGAAAATGCAGATTTAATCAAGAATATAGTTGTTATAAATCAATCCCACAATTTCATGAAAAGTTGTCTCCCACAAGCTCAAAATCGTCGAACTGTGGGTCAACCGGTCGATTAGTATAAAGATTTGAAAATAAGTCCGTTGAGCTGGAGTCCCACACAGGTCGACCACCCTGGTTGACCTGTCCCTGCAAGTTACAGAATGAAAGCAGAAATGGGCAGAGGGCTTGGACACAGGTCGACCAGGGGGGTCGACCGGTCGACCTCCAGGTCAACCTGTCCCTGGAATGATTTTTGATGAAAAATTGAAATCTTAAAGCTTCAGACAACGGTCGACCAAGATATTCCAGGGCATTTTCGTCCGTGAAAAATTCCGACTTCATCTTTCGTGCTCTGTTTTACCTTGATGGTATTTAGAATCGTTAAAAACACTTTAAAACATAAAAATCAATTTTTATATCGCCCAAAACGAATTGTTTTGAATAAACAAAAATAAACTTCAAGAAATACTACGAAAAATAATTTAAAATGATTAGGAGTATTTTTTGAACAACAATAGGAGACATTGTTTTGGTGTTATTGGGTACAATTAGGTTGCATCCATATTTGAGATAATAGGGAGTCCTATTTAGATAAGGTCTATCTAGAAACATATCCCATTAGGACTCTAACTGATATAGGGTATTGAGATATATATTGATATCTCTCCTACAATCAGACCAATTAATTAGAACGTCCCCTCACAAAGAAATAACAATCTCTCTCCTAAAATTTCTCTCTACGATTTTCTTCTTCGAGCATCACCAAAGTTCTCCAAGGGGTTAAGGTGTGCACATCCAAGTAAATAATTCTAATAATTATTTACACCAACGAGAAAGACAGTTCGTGGTCTTGTTCGTGGTTCAACCAACCTATGGGATTCGTTCGTTGTTCGGGGTTCAATCAAGAGAGGGCTTGTAGATGGCTTAATCATGGATCAAAAGGAGACTTGTAGACGGTCTCAATCCTGGCTGCGTGGATCGATAGCTCCGCCACAAATAGGTATACTCGATCCACCCTATATGTGCAAATATGTGATTTATGTTTCGACCTATATTTGCTAACAGTGGTATCAGAGCCATTATGGCTCGATATCGCCTATGTGATGTGCTTGAGTTTGATGATTTATGTGATTTGATTTTTTATTTGAAAACTTCGAATCTGTATTTCTATTTTCATATATGCAATAATAGTGTCAAATTGTAGATCTCGTTGAGACGATTAATTTGGTATATTATGCATGTAAAACGGATTTGAATTGAATAAGTTATGGCGATTCAAAGCTTTTGAGTTAAAACAAAAATTGCATTGAACAACGTGCAAAATGATTAACTTTGGGCAAAAACTTGTGTAAGACGGTCACACGGTGCGGACGGGGATACTTTTAGTGTAAAAAGTGATACTTTGGGTGTAAAAAGTGATACCTTGTCCAATACACTAAAATTAAGTGTATTCAAGAAAGTATCACTTTTTACACTAAAAATATCACATTTTATATTAAAAGTATCACGTTTTTACCCTAAAAGTGCATTCCAACGCATCGTGCGACCGTCTTACAAGAGACATATTCCTTTGTTGTTCCTAGGACTATTCGTTTGTACTGTGGCTATTTCCATTCTGCGCGTGGGGCTGGGACTTCTTCTCCACACGTGAGGTTCAACGTGGCAGAGCCTAGACTTGACGATGCGCTGATGTGGCGCGACCCTCGCTATGAGGACTGACATGGCGTCGCGTGGGCGACATGACGCGTCGCACGCGGGGCGCTGACATGTCATCTATTTGGACGTCACACGGCGATGACATGGCGCTAAGTAGTGCCTAAGTAGTATATCCTATTTGCTATAAAAAAAAATTGGATTGTTGGTCTAACATGGATTAGAACCCAAGATCTCTTGATTTATATAATAAAGTCCACCATTGGGCTAAGATAATTTCTTGTTTTTATCCCAGCTTATTTTCTATTTATGTAGAAACTGAATAACAAGTTATTTTTTGCGTGTTGGGACACTTGCAAAATTATTTTTGTGCATTATTTATTTGTTATAGTGTTAATGCGTGTAAAATAATTTTGCGCAATTTAGTGTTTGCAAAAATTATATTTGCGCATGGGAATGCTTGCAAAATTATTATTGTGCAATATGATACATGAATAATTGTTTATTGCACATATGTAGCAATGATATTTTTTTTCTTTCGCATTAGTTGCATGAAAGAAAAATTATTTTTGCGCATTAAGATGATTGCAACAAATTAATATTTTTTTGTGCATTGTGATGCATGGGAAAATCATTTTTGCACATTGATGGATTTTTTTTCCGCATAAGGTGCGTAAAAAAAATAATTATATTTTTGCGCACTGAGGTGCAAGCAAAAATATTCTATGTGATTTTTAATTTATGAGTTGCATGTTTTATTAATTTTTTATGTGTATGCAATTTTTTTTGTGTTGCAATTAATTTTGTTGGGACTTATGGACATTGACATATGGGTGCTCATGTATGTGAGTGTTTACTATTTTATATTAATATTATTTGTGGGAGTTAATTTTTAACAATAGTGGTAATTAGATATCCTCATTTATTTCTTTTACTTTTTCTAGATTGATGTCGTAGGCCTTCAGAATATGTAGTTTTTTTTTATTTTTCGAGGCATGTATTTATTGAGCCAATTTTTGGAGGCAATGTAACATCAATTTTACGAGGATATTTTTTGTTTTACCACCATAGTTCTAAATTATCTCCACATGATGCACCATATGTCAATGTCGCTCATGGAGGCTATATTTGTTTTTGTAATTACTTATATCGCATGGATGCATGCATGATGTATTTATGGACTTTGATAATTTTATTCATGGATCAATAACTTTTATTGTGATCTTCAATTCGGTGGGAGATGATTACTAGCCTTAGTGTCAAATTTTCAATCTCATTGAATTGAAGAAAATAATAAATATTACTTGGATTCAAAATAAAATTTTTAGATCAGTACCTAACTGTTTGTGCAATTTATTGAAATGCGTTTAGACCAAACTCACCAACTTTAGTTTTGTCAATTTATCATGAAAATAGACAAAGTATCCAGTATTGTCGCGACTTAGACACGCACAATATTTTTGTAGATTCAAGAAAGTATTTGCGCTTTATTTGTTTAAGCCGCAAATGTAAGAATTTAATTGCCCGAAATAATCGCAGTTGAGATGCCGATGATATACTTATGGATCAAGAATTAATTTTGCGCTTTAATTTGTTTAAGCTGCAAATTTAATAAAAAAGTTTAAGTTCTATTTTTGGAATATGAGCTTACTCTCAAGTAAATACTCTAGTTATCCAAATTCGCTACTTGAGTTGAATTAATGATATTAGTAACTTGTGTTATTATTAATGAAAATCGCCTATGTAGTGGCTGATTATAAAAAGTTGAGAAATACATAAGTGAGTGCACTTGTCGCTTGTGTTGACCGACATAAACCAACTCGGGTGAATGTTGGAACAAGCATAATGTAGTTTGACGAGAGCAAAAGCTAAAACTAGAACTATAAATTGATCCATAAAGTGACAATAAGTCGTGTCACCTTATTGAATGAGGCAATTAAGTATCAACAATTATTAAGTGCACTTATGAGATTGGTAACTTCGCTCGTAATTGTACTGAGATGAAGTTTGACCATTTAATAGCTCTCTTAATGTTTTGCTAATATTCCAAATCTCTCCATGGGTGAATTGTAGATATTGGTTGACTTAGCATGTGGTTTTGAGATTGAGAAAATGCGTATGACTATTATCAGATTGTGCAGCTAAAGAGCGCACAAGAGGAGGCTAAAAAGAGTCACCTCAAGCTTAACAGTTGGTGTGAGCAACTTGATGTGTCGATATAGTCTTACTCGGATAAATGCACTTGTAAGATATTTGTTGAGTGAGAAGACTTGTCTATCTTTTCTTTGTGATGCTTGGTTTTAGATAGTATTCTTTTAGATCTTCTAATGATATCGTGTTACGTGAGGTTTGGAGGACGATTGTATTAGCTTGAGGAGGCTTTATTGTCTAACTCGCTAAGGTCAATCTCCCTCTACATAATTTTTTTTTCAAGCGGGATAAGCCTGTTGGAATGAAAGCTGTTTTTTCTTTTAAAGTTAAGTCCACTAAATTGAGTGCAGACTTATGAGTGTGAGGCACAAAATTAACACATTATGTTTTCTTTCATTGCTATTTACGCTATAAGTTAGTACATTCTCACTCTCATCAGTTAGAAGTGTCAAATTGCTTTGAGCGATTCTTAACAGATGGAGATATGTTAATAGGGAGCGAAAATAGTGTGTCTAATTAGTTTGGACACACAGTTGAAGAAAATAAAGTTGCAAGTTGAATGATAGTTCTAAATACTTTTCAAATTTATATGAGCTTGCGAAGAAGGGACAACCACTTCAAAATTATTAGATTTATGATGGCGCAAATTGATTTGTGTATCTTGTTGCTGCCTACATAATAAAATATGTGTCTCCAAATGATTCTTCAACCTTGTATGAGCTTTAGTTTGGTAACTAGCCCAAATTAGTGGGTATGTGCCTATGTAAGTTCGAGAATACGTGTTCTCACGTGGAGAATCAAGTCGCACGATTCAGTTTCTTCTCAAATGAATTTCTTGAGCATATGTGAAGTCTAAAGAGATCTTGAAACTATGCGAGTTGCAAGATCCTTAGGAGGCGCTCATTTCTCTAGCGAGGATATTGTATTTTGTATTCATCTAGTAATCGTGGGATAGTGGGAGTGACACTAAGTAAGTAGGAGCTAGTGCCTCACAAGCAAAGGATTCTCAAATTCCACAAGTAAAAAGAGTGAATATAAAATATTTCACATCATCTATATGAGATTGAGTGGGTATCATTCACAATTACTTTTGTGGATGTTTATGAGTCAATAAAATATGTGACTTTACTTGATGCCCTAAGTGGATAGTGGTTGCGAAGGAAAAGATGAGTCGAATGACTAAGAATAAAGTCTAAGAGCTTGTTAATATTCTGTCTAGATGCAAGACCATTTGAAACATGTGGTTTTGGAAGGTCAAGTGAAATATAGATAGGTTGATTAACATGTGTGTAGGTGGACTAAAGACGAAATATTTACGCCTGTTCGAAGAGCGTAAATTTTCTGAGATGTTCTCCCTGAGTGGTGAGATTGCCTCAATTTGTCTGATATGTTATCTATTATTGCCACTTTCATCTAGGTTTGACCTAGATGATTAAAGTTGACATAGTTCAATGAAAATTGCTTCAGGGATCTATGTGGATTACCCGATGAATTCAAGAAGTGGAGTAAGAGCACATTGATTGCTGACCAAGAAGCTCCAGCTTGACTTGAATCATCATTGATTTCATTGAGCTATTATTTTGATAGGCCTACGATGGTCAATTAATTCACTGAACATATGTATGAGATGTATCTCATTGAATATGGCAAAAATGTGATGACTGGAAATAACATGGAGTTATCGCCACTAAGTGTTGGTTGTCTTTACACTCTATGGTCAAAGATCATATTCTTAGTCAAGATACGATATATTCGGAAGATGAAAATAAATGCTAGCTAATTTAAGTAAACATTGTCGAATGTTTGATGTGCGCTATGTGCGTACTCAGTAAGTCCTGTATTTAGCAGTGTGATTGGTGAGTGGATATCGAAGTGATCCATGCACTATTATGATGCCGACATGTGGAGACTTAGATATCTTAACAGATTGGTCTATGATTTGCTAGAGGCAAATTTGGCATCTTGAAACGATACGCATTGCGTGCACATTCATGATGTATTTTGTTATCTTTGTGATAGTAAAACCACTTTGGTATATGGTTTGGGCACCTAGGACATTGGTGGTAGACCAAACATACTTACTAGAGGCTTTACTTCACTTAAGAGCTTTAAGCATAGTTAAATTGTTCTCAGGCATACTTCTACGAGCAGTGTGGACGCTGATCCCTTTTATGAGCCTTTGTTTGGAGATATGCTCCAAAGGCATGTGAGTCATTAGGGATTAAGTAGAAGTGATTATGTGGCCTTTGAGAGCATATTGTGATTAATGAGATATGTTGGATTCTCATTATGTGTTTGGTATTGAACTTGTAAGTTGTCACCAGGCTATGATTGGCCTCTCACACGGGCAATCGCCCTGGAGCTAAGAGAGCGAGCATGATGAGACTTAAAAGATTATGTCGCATAAAGAGGTTTGCGAATGATCGCCTTCGCGCTAGAGCAGTGATGAAGGTTAATAAGTATAATTAACAATCGTCTTAACTAGAGGTTAAGATGAGATCCGAGTCGATCGATTATGAAGTATGTCCAAACTTCATAAAAGCTTGTTTGTAGCCGAATGTGTGAACTATCGTATGACACTTTGGGAGTGACTATGAGTAGTGCGCAGGTCGGGCGCTTGAATAGCGACTGAACTAAGATTTGTATGATGTCAGAGTGTGACATGCCTAAATTGAGTTGGAGTTCCATCATAGAATGTATTCATACTACATGTGCTTTGAGTCAACCGTCTATGGGAAAGTGACTTAATGGGTCTCTGCTCCGTCACTGTGTGAGCCCATATTATTTTCTTGTACCCTTTGGGACTTTGGACCATGTCATGAGGTGTAAGCTTGATGACGCTACTTTAGCATGTATCTAATGGCTATGTGTGATTGATGTCTTCGGAGCATGTCTAGAAAGTCACAAGATCAAGCTAATTGGCATGTGGGGCCAAAGGAAGAATTAAGTTGGTAACGCACTTATGTTCTATGATTCATGGCGGGCGACGTATGTCGAAACGTGTTTGACTAGTCATGAATATAGAAACATATTTGAGTGAGTCGAGCATGCTCTATTTATTTCATTGAGGGATCTAGAGATGTTTGATTGGGTGCGACCACTTGGTTTGGGGTATATAACGAGTTATTGAGTTGTAGGGTTATATTAGTTTGGTGATGACTTAATATAACTCTCCTCACCTATACTTTCTCGCTCGGTCACTGCCTTTATTCCCCGTGAAGAAATAAGAGACGTAAGATGAGAATAATGAGGATGTGATTCGAATGAGTCGAGTCAAATATGTATGAGTGGGAGATATGGGTGCACTTAGGTTGCATTCATATTTGAGATAATAGGGAGTCCTATTTAGATAAGGTCTATCTAGAAACTTCTCTCATTAGGAGTCTAACTGATATAGGGTATATATATATATATATATATATTGATATCTCTCCTACAATCAGACCAATTAATTAGAACGTCCCCTCACAAACAAATAACAATATCTCTCCTAAAATTTCTCCTTACGATTTTCTTCTTGGAGCATCACCAAAGTTCTCCAAGGGTTTAAGGTGTGCACATCCAAGTAAATAATTCTAATAATTATTTACACCAACGAGAAAGACGGTTCGTGGTTTTGTTCGTGGTTCAACCAACCTATGGGATTCGTTCGTTGTTCGGGGTTCAATCAAGAGAGGGCTTGTAGATGGGCTTAATCATGGATCAAAATGGGCTTGTAGACTCGGGCTCAATCCTCAAGCTATGTGGATCGATAGCTCCGCTACAAATAGGTATACTCGATCCACCCTATATGTGCAAATATGTAATTTATGTTTCGACCTATATTTGCTAACAAGTGTAAATACACATTTAAACAAAATCATCAAAATCATGATAAAAACATTTATCTAACACCTTCTTCTCCATTTTCAGTCAAAGTAGAAAGGATTTCTTCGAAGCCATGATATAAATACGAAACCAAAACCACAAACAAAAAAACCAATTTCAAAAGCAACATTTCCATGACGGTTTCGCGAGAGATCACGGAGAAGTTAACGAAGCGATTTGCCTTCATACACCAAATTGGGCAAAAATGGCGGACATGCAAGGTGGAAACCAAGATGTCAAGATGAAGAGACAGAGAGAGAAATGATAGATTAGACTCGAAACGATCGAGAGCGTATTTTTGGGAAAAAGTAAAAAAGAGCGTAAAACATTAATGAAAAACATATAAATGTGATGAATTAGTAAATTGGGGAATCGGTTTAAAATAAGAGTATTTTGTGTAATTTCCCCTCTGTATTTTGTCCTCATCTTTTTTTTTTTTGTTTAACGATAGAATTATATTAAAACAACTCAAAAACTAAAATTACAACTACAATCGTAGCCAAATGCCAAGAGCCGACAAGACTAACTAAGAGTTGCCGGGAATCGGGTAAAACCAATCGCATTCACATGTACTAAAAAAACTACCCACCCCAAAACTACCCACTCCACGAGACTTCAAAGACTCCCAAAGGAGACTATAATACACCAAAAACTAAAATCGCACGAGCAACCACTACATACCGCAACAGTAAAAACTCGATCCGCCTACGAGTTTCGCAAATCAACCGAAAACACAAACAAAATAAGAAAACAAATGTAAATACTAACAAACTAGAGAAAAAGCAAAATTGCCTCCCTCTCCCAAATCTATCGCCGCAGCCCATCGTCTTTCTCCGCTCCAAGACACCTCCGTGAAGCTCCGACCCGCGCTTTCGCCTTGACCAAAAAATTCCGCCACCTTCAAACGCCTGGACCGCATTATTCGCAGATTCCTCCAATAAAACCATATGAGGGGAAGGAGGGGAGGGGAGGGGCAGCTGCAAAGGAGAGGGAGGGGGAAACTTAGGTTTTTTTTTTTTTTTTTGAGCAGAGAGGCTTTATTAATATAAGCTAGAGTTAGAGAGAGAAAGGGGGTTTTTTTTTTGTATTTTGTCCTCATCCATTGCACTAAACTTGGGTTCAGCTTGTAAAGTATTATTTTATTGATTCTTTTTGATCGATAATGAACCAGACTAGTGAGGCACGTCTAGTTTTCCAGATATCTTTAGCTGTTAGACTAAATTAAAAAATCTCTGACAGATAAGGGATAATGCGATTGTCCGTTTCTTGAGTTTTTTGGTTGCTATCACGTCTAATAATAGAAAATCTGTGTCCCCATAGACCATATTCGTCATAATTGCATACCAAAGTCCAAGTGTCCAACCTCTTGTCCACTCGGTTCTTACAATCAAATTATTCTACAATGATATAACAAAAGGGTAATTTATTACCTCATATTTGGACTAATTAAGAAAAAAAATATAGATGTTTTTTAAAATTACAAATTTCTCTTTAAATTTTGATTTTTCTTATATTTTCCTCATTCCTAAACAAAAATATTTCAAAATCCCCCCCATATTTATAGAAATATCACAGCTATCCCCCTAAGTTTAGAACTATATATCAAACTTCAATGGTTTTTTTTTTTTGCAATTATCCCTTTAATAAAATTAACAATGTTTTTGGAATTTAAATTTATAATTAAGTTGTGTTACTGTAGTGTTGATATGCATGTGGAAATCTTGGTTGTAATAGTAACTTAGACAAAACTTTTTGTCACTTTTTTGTCACTTGACTTGTAACACATTAAATCTTTTTAGAGTCTAAGAGATAATAGATATTGACATTATGTGCATTACTTTTTACACCTTTTTGAATATTGAACAAGGTGTGCATTTAGTGTCACCAACAATCACCAAACTTTAATGATTATTTTACATACACATTTATTTTGTTCAAACATTATTGCTTTCCTTTTTAACCACTTCCATCCACTGAGATTTTGTACAAATAAACAAGTCAACCCCAACTCTAGAAATTATGTGCCACAACTTTAGTGCCAAGTCCATATTCCATTTAAATCAAATTTAGCTTTCAGGTTTAACTCCATTAATGATCCACTAGCCCTGATGAACAAATTTCCAATCAGATAGACTTTCTTGTCCAAAGGGACATGAAAAGTTCAATAGCTTCTAGATAAAACATTTCTATATTTAATTAATTCCAGTTTTTTTCCTTGTTGAGCATTTATGTGCAAATGATATATATTAAGTTGCACTTTGCACATTAGTGGAAAGGAAAATAAGATTTTTAGTCCCGTAAGTTCCACCTTTTGAGACGGCCCTTTAAATCACATTCATTTTTTAGTTTTAACTTTCACAAGTTATTCAGTCCTTTAACTTAACAATTTTATTTTTGGTCCTAAAACTTAACATATTTCAGTAAATTTGGTCCTACAACTTAATATATTTTAGAAATTTAGTCCTATAACTTAGCAATAGTTAAATTTAACTATTTTATAGGACCAAATATAAAATAATTAAATTTCAATGTTTGGAAACTAATCAAATTATAAAAACAATTAAAATTAAATTAATTTGATTAATAAAAAGTTTAAATAAATAGAAATTTCTAAAATAATTAATGAATTCTAGGAAAATTAAAATAATTACATCAAATTAGTAACTTAAGAATAATTTGTCATATTTATGCAATTAACCTTGGTGAGGATAATTATCTCCAAGAAATGTAATCAGAGACTAGTGTACAAGATGCATTTAATTTAAGGTTTAAAAATTAATGCTTAAATATTTTTTTAAAAATAATTAAATTAAAAATAATTATTTATTTTTAAAGAAATTAATTGTTAATTAAAATCATTCGATTTGAAAAATTAAATTAATTTAGAAATAACCTTTTAATAAATTAATTAAATTTAACTATTGTTAAGTTATATTACTAAATTCCCTAAAAAAGGTTACATGACCAAATTTCTAAAATACGTTAAGCGTTTTGACCAAATTTCCAAATACGTTACGTTATAGACCAAAAATAAAATTGTTAAGTTAAATGACCGAATATCTGTAAATTGAAAGTGACTAAAAACGAACGCGACAATTTATGACTAATTCTAAAACACGTCCAACTTTGACTAAAAATCTTATTTTCCTAGTGGAAATATAGAAGATAAGGTTTTGGTGATAATTGATGAGGGGTGGCTGCATGTAATTATTGTCTTTCTCATCATTTACAAACAGTGGACAAAAATGGAAAAAGTTGGGAAAATTTTGTGCTTTTTGTGTCTGATGGTCTTGTGCCCTTTTCCTTCTTCTTCATTTCCCTTGTGCACTGACTTGAGTAAGTGTGTGTTGTGTGCGTTTTTATTAGTGATTCTTGGTGCCATTGTTTTTAAATTTATTTCTGGCTTTTTTTTTTTTAATTGAAATTTGCAGGAGCACCTACTCGCACAAATGGCAGTTTGGCCTTCTGTCCATACAATGGAAAAGCGTGTTGTAATCCATCACAAGATCTGCAGTTGCAGAAGCGTTTTCAGGCTATGAACATATCTGATTCTGCCTGTGCTTCTGCTGTGAAATCAGTCCTCTGCGCAGTAAGTTTTCTTTTCCTTTCTTTTTCTTTTTTTTTTATTTTTTTGAACTTCTGAATGAGTCTTTTGAAAATTGGAGTCTTGGTTTTTGCTATAACTCAGTAGTAGAGTGGAGAAATTTTGTACTTGTTATTTATTTTAAGGAATCCCATGATTTTTTATTTTTATTTTTTTGCTCCTGAACATTTTTTATGTTCCATTTTCTGTAGGAAGAATTCTTTAGGCTTCTTGCAAAATGATGTTCTTTAGGATTAAATGAAGGGATTGTGGCAAGTAGGCAATAGTTTTCTTATGAAAACTTGTCAAAAATTTGGTGAAGGTCATACAATTTCCATTCTTGTTTCCAAATGTATCTTCACAATTTTCCTCAATATCCTTTGAAATAGTTGCTCATGAGAGAACCCTTGAGATATTTCAATATAAGGGATAATTACAAAAACGACCCTCAGGTTTAGCCTAATACAGAAAACTCTAGTTATCTTTCAAAACTACAAATATCTGTTTAAAGTGGTACAAACACCCTCATGAGGTGTGTACTTACCTAAGGAATACCCCACTTGAGGCCGAGGGTGCAATTTTTAAAATAGAAACATATGTCAAGGGAGTATTTTGTAATTTTGAAAGATAACTGGGTTTTTTTCGTAATTAAACTAAACTTCATGGTGTAGTTTTTGTTATTAACCCTATTACTAATGATTTCTATTTTTCATCAGACCTGTGATCCATTCTCAGCAAAGTTATTCACCGTCGACTCAGAGCCTCGACCAGTTCCAATACTCTGCAATTCCACTGCTGGCACATCAGTATCATCCTTATCAACCAACACAAATAATAATACTAACTTTTGCTCAACTGTGTGGGAATCTTGTCAAGATGTATTGATCTCAAATTCCCTTCGCCCCTGCATTGCAAAGCAAAGCTGCAGTTCCACAAAACGCGACTTTATCCAAATTAACCGACCTCTGGCAATCAAAACGTATTCTGCAACGCATTTGGTGGCGCCTCTGATGAAAACTCACTTTGCTTCAACGGCGAACCTGTTTCGCTTAACAAACCGACGCATTGCCACTCCCCAAAGGGCATTTGTCTCGAGAAAATTGGCAATGGTTCTTATATCAACATGGTGGCTCACCCTGATGGATCAAACCGTGCTTTTTCTCAAACTTGGCGGGCAAAATATGGTTGGCCAATATTCCTGAACAAGATTCCGGGATGTGTTGGGACTCGATGAATCAAGTCCGTTCGCTGACTTAACGGATCAAGTTTATCTCGATACCAGTTTTGGGATGATGGGAATGGCGTTTCATCCGGATTTTGCAACGAACGGACGTTTTTTTGCGCTGCTCAATTGCGACAAAGAAAAGTCTCCGGTTGTGGTGGGAGATGTGCATGCAATTCAGACGTCGACTGTGATCCTTCGCAGATTGGTTCTTTGAATGCTGGAGAAGTTTGCAAATATCATACTGTTATTGCTGAGTATAGTGCTAATGGAACTGCTGCAAGCCCATCAATGGTAATTTCCTTTTTTTTTTTTTTTTTTTTTACAGCTAATGAGATTAAAAATGGAATATACATAAGTATAATTACATAAACTACCCTGAAGTTTAGCCTGATTACGAAAAAAACTGCAGTTATCTTTAAGAAATTACAAATACCCCTAAAACCATAGCCCCCTCTTGAGGGTGCAATTTGTAAAAGAGAAACAAATGTAAAGGGGATATTTATAATTTTGAACTATAACTGTTTTTTTTTTTTTTTTGAAAATAAGCTAAACTTCATGGGTAGTTTTTGTAATTAATCCTATCAAAAACGATGGACAATAAAAATTAAAATGATATATTATGATGATTTGTAGGCAGAAAGGGCAAGACCACAAGAAATAAGAAGAATTTTCACATTGGGGCTACCCTTCACAGCAAATCATGGTGGCCAAATTCTTTTTGGTCCAGGTGATGGTTACTTGTATATCATGATGGGAGATGGGGGAAGTAAAGGTGATCCGTACAATTTTTGCACAGAAAAAGAAGTCACTGCTTGGAAAAAATTTTGAGGGTTGATGTAGATAATATACCAAGTGAGTATTCAAAAACACAAAAATCTATTTATATTTCAGTTCTGCTTCTTGTATGTATTAACATTAAAGCCTATATAGGGAGTGTTTGCAATCAAATAAGCATTTTTACAGCTTTTTCACCAAACACTCATTATATCTGCAACACTACCAACTTTTTCTTTACTAATTTACTTGTGCTCAAGAAAATCAGTTCTTCTAAAAAATAGAAGTTTTTTGCAAACACTCTCATACCTTATGATCTAACTTTTATGAACAAGTCCTTTCTAATGAATGTGGGGTTCTCAGGTGAAGAGGAAATAGCTAAGCTAGGTCGATGGGGAAACTATTCTGTCCCTCAAGATAACCCTTTTTCGGAAGATAAAGAAATGGAACCTGAAATCTGGGCTTACGGTTTGAGAAATCCTTGGCGTTGTAGCTTTGATTCCGAAAGGCCTTCATACTTCCTCTGTGCTGATGTTGGACAGGTTCATATACACTGTTATCTACAAACCTTTTTAAATCATCTGTATAAAATGTACTTCTATACGATGTCTTATATTGCCTAATTTGAGTGTTTCTAGGATGAATATGAAGAAGTTGATATCATCTCCAAGGGTGGAAACTATGGATGGCGCGTCACGAAGGTCCTATGGTTTTTCAGCCTCAGAGTACTCCAGGAGGCAACACTTCTGCTAATTCCATAGACCCAATCTTCCCAGTAGTGGGATATAGCCACTCCAATATAAATAAACTTGGCTCTGCAGCGATATCAGGTGGATACGTTTATCGCTCACAGACCGATCCATGCACACATGGAAGGTAAAACACAAGAATCAATCTTTATTTTTTAGGAGTGTTACAAATACTTAAAAATGGTGATTGTCATCTTTTAGCTGGAAAAAGTTGTTTCAAATGTCAACTTCTGCTTTGATTTTGTATATTTAATCAGAATCTAAAAGTAGGAGGAGAGTGCTCTAGATTTCTGATTTAGCTTTTGGTTTAGGTTTGACTTTTTACATACAAATAAAGCACTTTTTACGACTTACTCATCAAACGCTCTCCTTTAATTTATTCAACTTTTAGCTTTTATTCGCAGATGCTCCCAACTTCTGATTCTCAACCACTTTTCACTTCTGCTACAATAAATCACTTCATCTGAAAGTAGAAGTTTTGCAAACATTCCCTTAGAATAATCTTGATTATACACGTCCAACTAATGTACCTTTGTCTCAATATGTTATGATCAGTTACTTGTATGGAGATCTGTACGCAAGTCATATCTGGGCAGCATCAGAATCCCCTGCAGACAGTGGAAACTTTACAAGCAACGACATTTCTTTCAGCTGCGCTCCAGATTCTCCCATCAAGTGTGACTCGGTGCCCAACAGCAATGTTCCTGCTTTAGAGTACATATTTTCATTCGGAGAAGATAACAGAAAAGATGTTTACATTTTAACACAGAGTGGTGTGTACAGAGTAGTTCGCCCAAGCCGATGCAGTTATGCTTGCTCAAAGGAAGTTGCAGCATCTACAAATCCTCCGTCTGTCCCATCTCATGGCCACTGTTTTCATCCACATTCAGTGGTGATGCTTTTTGTTTCTGCAGTTGGGCTTTTGTTGAAATTTTTGTTGTGACGTTAGGTTTTCTTTTGTACTGAAATGGAGAGGATAGTGATGGATAATAGACCTTCACTTGTATTTTCAGCTGTCAGCTTCTGAGTGTTGATATCCAGTTCATGCAACCATTTTATCTGTAACTAATCTTATTTGCAATATATCTTGCAACTCGGGAATCTCAAGAAACAAAAATAATAAATAATACGGAAAATTACAAAAACTAACACTAAGGTTTATTCTAATTACAGAAAAATTCAGTTATCTTTCAAATTAGAAATACTCCTTAAAGTGGTAAAAACCACTCCCCTTAGAGGGCAATTTGTAAAATAAAAACAAATGTCAATATGGTATTTGTAAATTTGAAAGATAACTGAGTTTTTATTGTAATTAGCCTAAACTTTTTTGTAATTACTCCTAAATATTAAACAATAACAAACTGGGAGAAAAGGAGAAATAAGAGAAAGACCATCCATTTCTGGTCAAAATAAATTGTCATCGACAAACATAACAGTAATGGCCTCATCGAATTAAGGGGCCTTTGTTTATTGTACATTGCTAACAATAGATAACCAGCAACAGAAAGCCCTATTACACCAAGTGTGCATAGCCAATTCTGATAGGCATTGACAACAACAGAGCTACCACACTTGGATGATACTTCATCCCAAGTTTTCCTTAATGGCCAATTTCTATTGTCACATTACAAGAATAATGTCCAGATAATTCAGAATCCAATCTTGTGGTTCTTCACATGCTGAGCTGAAATGTATAAAGAGTAGCATTCATTTAGTATTTAATATCTGCACTCTGTTGCCCAAAGCTCCTTCCTCTGGGCCTTTAGTGGGAACTCTTATTACTTCTCATTGCCATTTGCTTCAGATCGGAGCATTAGATGCCAGTTGCATGTCAAAAGTAGGTGCATTGGCCATCACAGCTCTACTTCAAAGAAATCCTTAGGCATAAATCTCCAAACTTCAATAGCTTTGAGTTAGTTAATTACAAAATACTACCCTGAGGTTTAACTTAATTACAAAAATTGCAGTTATCTTTCAAAATTACAAATACCCCATTGACATTTGTTTCTATTTTACAAATTGACCCTCAACATGGAGGTATTAGTTATGTAAATGCAAAACCAAGGGAGTGTTTGTAACACTTTAAGGGGTATTTGTAATTTTGAAAGATGACTGGAGTTTGTTGTGATTAGGCTAAACCACAAGGGTAGTTCGTAATTATCCCGTAGAACTTTAACAAGGGCACAAGTACACTCTAAGAACTGACCAAAAGCACATTCTTTGATAATTATATAATCGCCATCATAATCCACAAGGCATCATAAAGTTCTTATCCAGATCTCAGGATGGCACTATGTGAGCTTTTCAATATGTTTGTATATCTTTATAGGCAAGATTCGTCCAGCCTCTTTTCCAAGGACCAAGCATTCCATTGACCTGTATTGCAAGGTAATGGATGAGCAACGCAAAGGGGTGGCACTGCAAATTCTAATGAATGATTCAACAAACATACCCTGGTACAAATATAGATGTGGGGAAAACTTTAATTTAGATCTGATCATGTCATCGTTCTTCCACTTCAAACATCTCTGAACAGCAACAAACAAATATATAGATCTAAGAAAAAGTAGAACATTCAATCGGCAAATAAAATAAGTGCTGATAAAGCATAATAGATACAGGGGTGACAGGGGAATCACACAAGTTATCTCAATTTAACGGTTTACTTAATACCCCAATCAGGCATTTGACCAGGTATGGCATTATAACTGGCAACACTAAAATGCCTTAATAAATTAAGGATGAAGTGGAAGTTATGAATTGCAAAAGCTAAACTGTTAAAGCATGAGGAATCTGTTCATGTCTTGCCCAAAACAATTGATTCATACAAATATTCTTCAGTTAGGGGCAAAATGCAGCTAGCACAAGGAAACTTAAATGTGACATTTTTTCAACCAGGTGGCTCTAGACCCCACTGTTAGCCATCCATTTAACATCCTCAAGGTAATGGTTTTCAAATGCATTTCAAAAAAAAATCTAGATTTTCACAAACACACATACATATATATATATATATATATACACACTCGTCCGATCTATATTATTATCTTAGTAATTATTCATCAAATTATTAAGCCACTTCTAAAAGTGATATTCAAATTCAATTGAGCTGGCCAGCCAGGAAAGCAGACACTGGTTTCAACTCTCGAGAGTTTAGTCTATCTTTCAAGTAGAATGTGTGTTCTTCAACCATCTCTATTTCCAATATATGATGCTTCTATTTTTTCTTTAAACTAAAGGAGAAAAGACATTACTTTTACATTCATGCATTTTCTTATGGCGTTAGTAATACCATGTTACTTATCATAAGGGTATCAGAAAACCCATCTGCCATGCCAAGAAGTGGAATTGCAATCTAGATGTCACCAAGTCCCTATCATTTACACTTTGCAAATTAGTGACTTTCAAGGAACTAGCATACAACTAGCTTCAACGACAAAAACTAGCATAAAAAAGCAGAATTTACCAAAGTTCTCCAATGATTGCTTGCCAGTAACCCCAATTGCGCAGAGTGAAAACGAACTCCACAAAGGTAAAAACCAAGCAATAAGAGTTAACTCCTACCACCTTTGCTATTATTAGTGAGACACTTCTCCACTGCTTCATCACAAAGCATCAAAGTCAAATCAATGTTCCCTCCTCATAATTCATCTCTGCAAAGATGCAGTATATTTCCTTATCTGCAGGTAATTCTTTTTTTCTCATCTCTTCAAAAAGTTCTCTGGCCTCCATATACTTTTTCCTTTTTATAAATCCCTTAATTAATGCATTATAGGTCTCAACTGTAAGATTATATCCCTTCTCAACCATTTCCTTACGCAAAACCATGCTTCCTTCATATTCCTCGCTTTGCAATGCCCTCGTATCAGTATATTATAGGTATTTACATCTGGTGCCACTCCCTGATGGCACATACCCCGGTAAACTTCAGTGGCTGCACGCATATCATTTCTAATACATTGTTGTTTAATAAGAGAATTATAAGTGGTGGCATTAGGCATTATACCCTTCTCCAACATCCAGTTTAGCAGCTTCTGACCATCTTCTAGCATCCGTGACATACAAAATCCATTCATTAGAACATTGAATGTCACAACAGTTGGTTTAATCCCCTTCTGTAACATCTCATGAAGCAGTTGGTGCGCCATAACCATTTGCCCAGATTTGCTATAAGCATCCATTAGGGTAGTGTAGGTAAAAGCATCAGGCTTTATCCCAGCCACCTCCATATCTTTCATCAATTTCACTGCTTGCATTATATTCCCGGATTTACAAAGACCGTTGAGAAGTGCATTGCACGTGTAAATGTTAAGAACAAGTCCTTTTCCACACATCTCGAAGAAGTTCGCTTGCTGTATCAACCTCCCCCTGTTTACAGAGCCCATCAACCAGTGCAGTGTACGTGACTACATTTGGAATTAGGCCCATCTGAATCATCTCAGTGTGAAGAGAGAATGCCTTTTTAATTTCACCTACTTTGCAATAACCGTCAATAAGCGTGGTATAAGTAAATTCATCTGCTTTTAACCCGATATTAAGCATTTCATGAAAGAGCTTGTCTGCTTCTGCTACTTTCCCATTCTGACAAAAGCCACAAATAAGAGCAGTGTAAGTGATAAAATCAGAATAATATTCCGACTCTGCATTTCATCATACATTCTGTGTGCAGAAGAAACATTTCCCATTTTGCTGAAGCCGTCAATGAGAGTCGTAGACTACATTATCAGGAAAACTCCTTGAGAAATCATCTCCCTCAACACCTTCTCTGCATCTACCAGTTTACCAGTCTTGCACAGAAGAAATATTAAACTGTTAAAGGTAAATGCATTTGGTTTCAAACCTTTCTGTCGCATATTTTCAACAATTTTTAGCACCGAGCTTAAGTTCTCCTTGATTACAATATCCATTGATTACTGTACTGTAACTGACAGCATCAGACTGCAACCTCTTAAATCCATTTGCAAAAGTAGGTTATGAGCTTCTCTGGTGTTGCCTAATTGACAAAGCGAGTATAGAATTATATTATATGATACAGTATTCCACTGAATACCCACTTCAGAAAATTCACGGAAAACCCTAATGACATTTTGGGACCATCAATATCTTTTGAGAGTCTGGAGAGATACATGTTACATGAATCAAGAGAGAGAACCACACCATAATTTAACATCTTATCAAAGAGCTTTCGCATTGTCAAGGTGTCCACTTTCAATAAGAGCTTGAAAAAAATGTCAAACACATAGGGATTTGAACTCCAATCCTTGTAAGTGTATATTAACTTTTCAAGAAACTGGGAGACTGACATATTGCCATCAATACTGGGTTTTGTCCAGAATTCATGAAAAGTTTCTGAGCCATCTTTAGATCATTTGCAGCAACAGCAATTTGAATAACGATGCAGCACGCCAAGCGATGGGTACCTTCTAATGCATGACCAGTCAAATAAATTGACGACTAGACTGTAATCATTTTTAATGTCCATGAGAACCCAAATGAGATGGTCAGGCCTGAATTTGGATTCAAAGGGCTTCAGAATTCGCGAAAGGGCTCACAGCAGCGTTGCTTGATGACAGTTGAGATACGGTGGACAAATTCGGAGTCTTTTATAGTAGGTTTCTTTGGTGAATAATCAGGAAAAGATCTCAGACCGGTTAACCAAAAGGAGGAAGAACTTGAAAAGCGTAAGAATGAGAGATGACCTCTACTTAAACTTGGGTGTAAATAACAAGAAAAGACTTGATGACAGTAATCTGAAAGGATGATGGGATGCCTCTTCATGCTGGTGGAAGAGATCCATCAATATGATTTCAAAACTTACATGTCTGATTTGAAGTACCTCCCTGCAGGCTAACTAATCACCGCCCACCTAATACACGAAATAATGGCATTACTCTTATGTCATTACAACATTAATAAAGTTAATTGCTTAATACTCAACATTCAATTACCAAAAACTACCATATAGATGATCACAGGCAAAAGAGCTTACACACAACAGATGACTTCCTTGGTATACCAAGAACTGCTATGACACAACAGTCTTCCTATCAATGATATCATCTTATAATTCAAATGTTACTCAAAAAGTCGAAGTTTGCAAGAACCAATGACTAAGTATCAGGAGAATCAAAAAGATTACTTTCATGCATAACTCTCACAGCTAACTCAATCTTCCATCAGGAAACAAATCGACATTTGATGGAGTTTCAAAATTTTACCATATGATAATTTCAAATACATTCATTATCAGAGCAGGCCTCAAGCATGCTATTGCTCCACAACTTCCTTTAACAGTTCCAGAAGGTCAATCAACTAGCACCTAGGCTTATGTCGAATTAGAAACGAGAACTTTACTTCAATGTAACCAGAATGCACACAATATCATATTTTGTACAACTTTGATTTCTCATTGATGATTAAACCAAACAATCAAGTAGTTTAATCCCTAACACCTTCATTTAATTGCTAATCCGTGCATGCCAGATCAAAATGCATTTTCGGGACTAAGAATATATTGCACATAGAATTACTTAGCTCAAGAAATCACTCAAGGTATTTCATCAAATACGTAACGAGCACACAATGCAATGTATTTCATAGTATCTGCTAAAGGTTGAACCACCAAAATACTAAAAAGTTTAGATAAAATCACAGAGAAACAATGGAGCTGACATAGTAAAAGTTAAATTTCCGTATAAATTTATACTAATCATGCAATTTTATCAGAATCCTCTGGGGGGAATGAAAAAAGGAAAAGAGAAATCTTTGCACGTCATTAAAAAAAGGAAAGAGAAAGCCCATTTAATCATAACTTTTGCTTTCATAACAAATTATAACTTCTAATTTTAATGAATCCGGACATCAAAGTGTTTTCGAGGCAACCTGCAGGAGGAGAGGGTGCTGAAGAAGGCGAGCTATAGCTGCTTCAGGTCTTCGAATGTTTGAAACTTTCGAAATATTGTTTGTTTTGGTGACTTTATGGGCTCTTTTAAATTTTGGGTTATCTTCACAGCCCAATCAGGAGTTAGGTATGGGCTATAACTGAGTTTAAGGGCTTATGGGGTACCCCTACTGTATGGATCCGGAATGAATACAGATTGCAAAAAGGTCCAACTAGAGAACAAGTTTTGAATCAAATAGAAATAGGAATAAGTTGTATTATGATGCGATCCCACGTTCGGCCCACAAATTATAGACGTAGACCAAAAGCTTATTGGGCCAAACCTTCACTTACGATTTAACTTTGTGTAGACTTACGATATCGCCTCGGCGGCCTATCACTGTCACATGATTGAGAGTCGGTGTGTTGTATGAAAGGGCTATCTCGACGCTGATAAGGTTCTGAGCGAGGTCGCCTAAGGAAAAAGTGCTACATGGTGCCGAGAAGAGTCCGAGTAGAGCCATCCAAGGGGAAAAAGGCTACCTAGCGCTTGATAAGGTCCGAAGTGAAGTCGCCCAAAAGGAAAAAAGGCTACTTGGTGTTGAGAAGATTCCAAGTGAGAGTCATCCGCATGACGCCAAAGTTAGTCAAGGGGATGACAACGATCCTGACATGGGGTCCACAAATAATTTGATCGATACTTAAAATGGGATCAAACCTCCACCATGCTACTGCTTTTGTGGCGGAGTTGGAGTCTGGCGCTTCCTGGCGACCTCTCATATTAGAGTTGTAATACCAATAGCAAAATGCTAGAGCAAGCATAAAAATTATGAAAGCAAAAATTAAAAGTTGGTATAGATTAATAATTAAAATAGTCATATTACCCATTTTTTTATTAATTCACAAAATCAAGTTATTAGTAATATAACAAAAAAAAATCTATGAAAGCACTATTGTCATAAAGACCATATCTGAGTATTGGGAGTTGGGACTAACAAATTATCAGTCAAGTTGATTTTAGTTACTAAACCAGTCAAAATCAATCAAACTAGATAAAATTAACATACATATATACTTATTAAACAAATCACATATTGACACTTAAAAAAAACATTTTGCATGAATTTCTTGATATATTTATTGAATTTGTTCATTGTTGAGTTAATCATCATCACAACTGCTGCTTTCATATGTGCATAATCAACATTAGTTAAATAATAAAACAAATAGAGTTGGGTATTCCTGAGGGAGAAAATTCATGCACCGACAATTGAGAAGATCCGAAAATCATGTGGAGAAATCAAAAGGCAAAATTTATAAATAACCGTGCCTAGCGAAAGAATAACACATACCAAAAATACATATAAATTATTAGAATGTCACTATAAGTAATAAGTCTTTTTCAAATTGTTTGACAATTGAATACTCATATGATTAACTATAAACTGAAGAGAATTCACATCCATAGCTCAAACCCAATGATCCGAAAATAATAGTAAGAAGCTTTAGTTCAGAACATATGCTTGTTTCTGCATCAACATTGCTACTTGGGATCTTCACCTTGTAATTTAATTAGAGTGTTAGACCAGTCCTAAGTCATGAGTAATAAAATTTAATTTGTGGCAAGTATATTAAGAATAAGAATTACTCTTGCAATTTGTGCAAATTTATGGATTGAAAACATCAAATGTATTGAGATTGGTGACACCAAAAGCTAGCAATCCTCCAACCGAAAGTAAAGCTGAAAAATAAATCCATATTATGTAAGAAGAGCAAATTATTCATTTTCTTTTAAAAAATAAAAAAGTAGATAATTATGCATTACATATTTGGATATAAGCCAAGGTCTTGAAATGAAGTGAACTTTTATCCCAAAAACCGAACCACCACGTAGCTGATATATTTTGGACAGGATATTGTATCAAATGTCGACATGTATATACTTTATGCATAAATTTGTTATGGATGATCTTTCAAAAGAAATACATCCTACATCGATCGAACACGCGAAAAAGGCGTCTTTTCTAGGTGTTTTCCCGAGAGCGCCTTTTTAAAAATAAAACCAGGAGGCGGGGGGGATTCGGATGAATGACATATGTCGTTAATTGTTTCAATATATCCAATTACCACACATATTATTCGTCTGAATGATGATATAGAAGGTGGTATAGAAACTATGATCCGAGATGAAGCCAAACAGATAATATATATAGGCACTGGCCACCTCAACCGCATCATTTAAACAATTAATTCAATCAAGAATGCAGTATATAAAATTTAGGAACAATTACAAAAACTATTCTTGAGGTATAATCTAATTACACAAAAATCCATTTATCTTTCAAAATTTCAAATATCCCTTAAAAGTGCTACAAACACTACAAACACCCCCTTGAGATTTGTATTTATTTAACAAATGTCCTTCTTTGATGGTACAATTAGTAAAATCGAAACAATTGTCAGGGGATCTTTATGATTTTGAAAGATAACGGGTTAGCCAAATCTCAGGGGTAGTTTCTATAAATAACCCTAAGGGACCATTTGGGTGGAGGGATTTGAAAATTCAGTGATTTCAAATGAATGGATTTTATACCCTTGGATTTGAAATCCATATGATATGGATTTGTGTAAAGATTTCAAATCCATTGTAAATTTTGATAAAAAAATTTAAAAGTTTTATTCATTTTCTTAATTGACATTTACTAAATAAAAATAAAAGATATAATCTTATTATTTTATAAATAATTATATTTTTATACACTAATAAAAATATGAAATATATAACTTTTATTATGTGTAAATATGCGTGCAATGTGTGTAAATGTGTGCAGTGTTTGTAAGTGTGTGAGTGTGTGTATTGTGTGTGTAAATGTGTTCGAGGTGTGTGTGAATGTGTGTAGTGTGTGTAAATATGTGCAATGTGTAAATATGTGCGGTGTGTGTGAATATACAAGTGAGCATAAAGGAAAAAAAAGAATGTATTTTACGACAGTAGGATTTTTGGGAAGGATTTAAAATCCTTTTCAAAATGAACTAAAAAACTTAAAGAGTGAAATCCATTGATTTCAATTTATATGCCAAATAAAGTGTGAATTTAATGCATGATTTCAAATTCTTCCTCCCAAATCCCTCCAGCCAAATGCACCCTAAAATTTACATTAGAAATCCTCTGTACTTTGTCAGTCACTTATAACTCATACACCAACATAACATAATTCAATATTTGCTGACATTCTCAAGAAAAAGTCCTTCAAACCTACCTACAATAGTTCTAAGTACATCCAACCAATACAACCAAGGGCAAACAATGGAAACATGGACCATACAATACATCTATATATTTGAACCCAACTCCTTCACTTAGAATCACTTGTCTTTATATCCCACTCTTTCTCAACTCTCTATTCACTCACACAATGAACCCCAAAAATCCATCCATCACCACTCTACTTTCTTCAGTTCTACTCATATTTCTCCCAACCCTAATCTCATCCCAAACCTGTCAAAAAAGCCTGTGGCAAACTCCCAATCAAGTACCCCTTCGGCACCGGCCCTGGCTGTGGCGATCCACGTTTCCAACCGTACATAACATGCAACCAACAACAACAGCAGCTCACATTCTCAACTCACACTGGCTGCTACCCAATAACATCCATAGACTACAACACCCAAGTCATCTACATTTCTGATCCAACCATCTCAACTTGCTCTTGCACACAGCCCAGCAAAGGCTTGGCCTAAACTGGGACGCCCCTTTAGCTTCCACGACGACACTGTTTTCGCTTCTCGATTGCTCGCCAACTTCCTCAATTTACAGAGGTGGAAATGGTAAAATTCGAGTTTTCCTATGTGCGATTCTCAGGGCGGATCTATTTGCAACTTGCTGTATTCTTGTGAGGCGATCAGCAGGCTAAGTTTACCGATTTCGACGTGCTGTGTGTACACGCCGGTTGATCTTGGCCCTTCGCTCGAGATGGACTTGGAGAAACTGCAATGCACGTCTTATTCGGGCGTTGTATGGGTACAATGGACAGGAATCTAATCCTCAGGGATGGAACTATGGGATTGCAGTTAAGTACAAGTTCAATTTCGATAATGATTATCCGGATTATGCGCGAGCTGTGAGAAGAGTAATGGAGTGTGTGGATTTAATAGTGATGCTTACAAGTCTTTTGCTTGTAACTGTCCTGGTGGGCTGAATACAACTACAGATTGTTTCTTAGAGAATCTTGAGCTATGGTTCAAAATTTCTCCCCTGGAAAACCGGCACGAATTTTGAAAGATAACTGAGTTTTTTGTAATTATGCTAAACCTCGGTAGTTTTTTGTAATTTTCTTTACTATTGAAGCCTGTTTCTTGAATCTGACAAGATGTTGTTTTTGCAGGGACTCTGGCAGTTTTCTCCTTGACATGGCTCATCATGTTGGCCTTTATGTAGCTGAAAAGGAGATTTAGTAGAATTCAATCAGTGGGTTTCAGTATGTGAAAAATCAGCATGATCTTGAATAACTCAGTCAAGTTTCGGCATCAATTTAATGTAAATTGTGGATATTGTATTTCCTAATGTAATATTATTATCCAATGCAAGGTTCATTCCTTTATCCTGTTTGTCCATGAGTTCAAAATCTTTGTACTACTGATCAATCAAGAAAACTTATCACTTTCATGATAATGAATGTATCATAAGACTGAGACTTTGCAAACTGGGAAAAAAGTGATTCTCAGCTTCCACCTAGAAGCTGAGAATCACTTTTTCTTTTTTCAAGCTTTGATCATTCCATCAGTTTAGAAAGCAAGAACTTTATGTTAAAATTCGCCTTTATCTCATAACCATCCAATTCATATTCTGAGAAGCCTGTGGGACAAGACAATTTCAAAATATGTGACACAGCTTGAGAAAAAGTAGAACTTTCAAGCCAAAAGGAATCAGCTGCATAAAAAATTAGATGCAACAATAATACCTTATGGAATATGTTCCTTATTTAAAGAGCCTCCACTCAAAGAGAACCACTTTCCTTTTGCAAAATGTTCTTTCTTTATCCCAAATTCCATGGGAAGCTTTAAATGTAAAGTTTATATACCACTATCTGCACTAGTATCATTTGCATCCCCACTGTATTCTGGACAATCCTGAAATACTCCACTTGTTATTTTGAAGCAAAAAAAAAGAAAAATATAAAGAGCTTCAGCTAATGAGATTATACATTGAGTTGAACAATGGATACAACCAGAACCAGAATACTGTATATAAAAATCATAAAGTGTGAAAATCTCTACTTCTATATGACTTAAAATTATTTTACACCAATAAAACAATTTTACAACTTATTCAGCAAGCACTTACTTTTAACTTATTCAACTTTTAGTTTTATTTTGCAAACACTACCATCTTCCAATTCTCCATTCTGCGACAATAAATCATTTATTCTAAAAACAGAAGTTTTTGCAACACTCCCTAACAGGCAGTTTTCAGCAGAATTTAAAGCCCATCGAACCAGGATTTGGAGCAGGTTCAAGCAAGATACATTCTTAACAATAGCATGTGTAGATTTTCCCATAGATTACTCGTACAAGTTCACCATAAACAAAATCGAAGAAAATAGCTGTGGAATAACACAGAGCAAATGATTAGGATTCACATTCTGGTATTACAACTCTTGATATCAACCACAAGAGCGGTTGAAAACAGTATCATATAATCTTAAGAGTAATCAATGCCTAGCATCTCTGAGCCATCACAATTACAAAAATGGGGCTCGAAAAACGTGGTAGATGAAAGAGAAAAAATGAATGAACTAGAAAATAAATAACAGAAAAGGCCCAGCTACTCGAACTATGTACAAACTAAGAAGAAAAAAAGTTCGTTTCTCGGTTTTGTGCTCTCAAACGTTCCTTTCTTCATCACATGGGGTCATCTCATGTTGCAGCATTGGGGTTTTCCCTGAAGTAGCAATTTTCCCCATAAGCAGGTCATCTGTCTAGGAGATTGGTAATGCGCAGTATAATAACCCTCAATACATCCAAATTGACAGAACTTCAAGCTATGCACGTACTCGACTAGCCTTGAGCTGTTGAACTGTTCCACCCACATTCCCATGCTAACGTCTTCCATCTTGAATAACTGAAATAAAGGAAATTGCATTTTAGGTCCCTTTGTGTTGGCTAAATAGACATTCCGGTCCACTAATTTTCTAGGACACTGTTAGGCATACACTAACTTCTAGAAATTTGTACTTTTAGTCCGATTTTGAAACTTCTACTTAATTGCTAAGTTGCTAATGTGGATTGAAATTTTGTTATTTTCCCTTTTACCATATAGGTTACACATCATCAATTTTCCTTCCAAAAGTATGAATCCCCAAAATTGAGTCAACATAAGCAACTCTAGGTGACAGGTCAGCTATTCTTGCAAAAATAGCTGATCCCGAGCAAAATCAGACTAAATGTGCAAATTAATATTAGAAAGTTAGTATCTGCCCCATGACCTAGAGGACAAATGAATATCTAGGCCAACAAAACTGCAATTTTGCCCACATAAATGCACATTTACATTCAAGTCTCTCTCTCACTCACACGCAGAGAAAAGGGGGTTGTTAAGGTTGCGATCAGATAACAAATATTTCTTACATTCGCTCTGCTAGACAAACTTTATATCCCAATATGCGATTGCTTATGAAAATTTTCAGAAAATACACTATTTACTCACTTTAACCTTTTTTCCCACCTATCACATCTACTCATTTTAAAAAAACATCAAATCACCAGTATTATTATATTTTCTAACAAATTTCACTATTCATTCACACACGCATTTCCAATCACCAATCATATTCAACCATTATTTTACTATGTATATATCAATTATCAAATCAACTTTCATCATTATTTTTTCATCTCATATTCAATGGCACTCTTAAAATTCATCATTCTTCTTTCAAAAAAAAATAAATTATCACTATTCTTGGCAGGAAAAAAAGAAATCAAATGAAAGGATATCCAATCACAACCTAAAGCAAGGCGGAAGCACTTACTCTTAGTTTATGTTTCTCAAACTCAGATACAACATGTTGTGCTATATCAGATGACACAATATAGCCAGGTCCATTTGCGAGGGGCGGGTAGTCCTCCTCCGGCCATTCCTGCAGAACCACATGGAGGAAATGAAAGTGAGCAAATGCTAGGTTTAATATAAATGAAATTTAGATTGAATGATTGTCTTGATCATTTTAGCTTAAAATATTACCACATTTAGTTTGATTATTGTAGCATTAAAATTTTATAAATATGTTTTAATGAAATATCAAATCAAATTTAGTTTTATTCATATATGTAAAAGATCTTAACAGAATATTCATTAATGAACTTTTGGTGGGGGGAATCCTTTTATTTCATTCAAAATTTAAGAACTCAAAATTTTCCTTGATATACTTTACCTATCCAAAAGATACAAGGAAAGCTTTTTTTCCATCAAAAAGCCCAATTTATTAATTTCTTAGTCTAGCAAAGCCCAAGGATACTTGAGACCAAAATTCACAAAACTTAATGGTGGTAGGTTTCGGAATGAACATTTGATTTTTTTAAATTGAAAATAGTCCCATAGGATTACGGATAGAAGAGTTTATTTGAGGGTTTCTAGTAATTTCCACAACAAGATAAGAAGAGGTGAAAATTCAAAAAGCATCTTCAGTCCTAATGGTGGATTCGTGTTAAGAATTTAGTTCTATCACATCACATTTTTCTTCGACTCATTCTTGTGACATAAATAAATAGCCAAGAAATACAAAACCTAATTGATATGGACATTTTATCACGGTTACTTGAAACCTAGCCAGTTTTACGCTACTATGTATTGCATCTCATTATTGCAAATAAGTGGCAATTAATACCTACCTACAAAGCTTTAAAATGACTAGCAAGTAGTGACTTCTCCACGTTCTGTAGATGAAACCTCATGCCAGTAATGGGCATTCAAAAAGTAAATATGTTTACCCCAACTTTAGATAAGAAAATCTTGAATTAAAGCAAGTATTACCATAGACAACTTAGACTGACTTTGACCCTAAACTAAGCATGAATTTCCCAGACAACCAGGATCGTATTTGGGCCTCAAAGCATAAGACAAGAAATATACAACATAAAGTCATGGAAAAAGAGAGATACTAGAAATCATACCTCATACGTGACTGCCCATTTACCATGCCGTAGAGGCTTGTGATAGTAGTTGATATTTCCAATGTAAAAACTTCTACCATTTCAATTTTGTTCACTTCCATCATCACAGTGTCTATCCTCACAAACGATCGTCATCACATTTCATAATATATTTAGCTGCCACTGTGCGTAACCTAAAACAACCAGATACATAAATGCTAAGGGAAAAAATGGCAAATGGCAAAGAATCTGAAATCCAGAACAAGCACAGGTGACTCACCCCATACTCACAAATTGCAATAGTCTTTAGCACAACGAGGTCATAATTATCCATATATGAACTATAACAATATCACCAAAATACTCTGCTTCTTTCATGAGCTCCACATTCACTTCCTTTCTAGCATGCTGCCAAAATACGAATTCAATAAATAAAAGGACATTAAGAGCAAGGCTTTCATATAAGATACATTTTCAAATGGCATTTCCATCTGCTATGGACTCTCACCATCGCTACAAAAAAACGAGTGACAACATTTGCGGACTGGACCGTTTTATACTGCATCCAGGATTTTCTGACCGCCATCCGCTCGGCAAAATGATTGCCAGCCGAGAGGATGCCAATAAAGAGCTCCACAGGCTCAGTGGGGAGATTTGGGGCTTTCCACTTGGCAGAAAGTTCTAGATGTTTCCGTGGAGCAGTACTGGATGTGAAGCAGGCAAAGAAGCAGCAACGATGGAATGAATGTCAACATCACCATTCAGAAACAGTCCTGTTGCATCCTCAAGAGTGAAACCCTGTCAAGACCAGACGAACTTTCAGATGTCAACATATGTCAAAATTTCTTCTGTTAGAATATCGTTGTAGATATGTTAGAATCTGATAGTATCTGTTAGAATATATTTAGTATCTTTGTACATAGGTTAGAATCTGATAGTATCTGTTAGAGTATGTTTAGTGTCTTTGTTGATAGTTTAGAATCTGATAGTGCCTTTATAATTAAGGTATGATTGGATGTAATTAGATAATTAGAATATTTGCAAATCTTTTTTGTATTAATGTTTTTCTCTATATATAATATACACCGTGGTGTAAGTACGATTCACGGATCACTCATATGACTTCTCATTTTTCTCTTTCAATATCTCCATACAAGAGTAACTAAAGAAGTACTCACAGGACGATAAGGAAAGGATGAAATATGTCTCCCGTCTACATTGATGTGATACCTTCCAATCCAGCAATAAGTGTAAGCACAAACAACTTGTTCTCAGCAAAAGGAAAGGGCCAATCAACAATAACTTTCTTTGTCCTCCTCCCGATCAGCCTTTTCAACCACCATGTGGCCTTTGATTCTTCCGATCCGTTATCATCATCACGGATCCATTCTCACATTTCACATGTCCATCAACTTCATATTAAGAAAAACATGTTATTTACCAAACAAAATCATAATTTGAAAAACCCAAAGTAATTTAATTTACGTACATAAACTGGCAAAATGATCACAATTGACATGTTTTCACAATTAGAATTACAGCAAGAATCAACTGAACAGCTTAAACTGACATGAACCACTTTAACAAACATGCAACACAAACCCTAGATTGTGAAAAGTCTCTCCAATTATCATTTACAAGTAACATTTAAAGCAATAGCAAAATCAGTTTTCAGGTATCAAACAGTATATAGGACTTCACATTTCATCCACCACCCATGATCCAAAACATCATTCCGTAGAGCATTAACAACTGAAATCACAAACACATAATCAACCACCATCAACAAATATTCCAGCCGAACTCGACTTGCTTCCTAGAAAGTAACTACACAATGAGCAATAGAAATTAACATCAACACATTATAATACAAATTCATTTAGCTTGCACATGAACTCCAAATAAAAAGTCTCTCACCAGTTTCCCATCGGCCCTCGATTTCCATCCTCACACCGCTGAGCAGTACCCACTGCATCCTATAACAGGTATTTTGCTCGATCACTGACGCCCACTCCAGTCCCCTTTAGCCTCGGATTAAAATGCAGTATCCTAGGTGGGTCCTCCCCATCAACAGCCCTCAAACCCTGCAACTCCATTATAAACTGCGAGACCATCGTGCTCTCCCATCCTTCGCCAACGCTATCTTCGACTCACTAACCTTGTGGGCCCATCTCGGCCTCCCAACAATCGTGATGTGGGACCCCAACGACAAACCACAGGGTATCACCATCATTTTCCCTTTCCTCACAAATTCATCACCAGTCAATACAACTGAATGGGCAGGGCTCCTCTGCCCTCTTTCGTCGTCGGTTCTCAATCTCCCTAATCACTTTACCTGACTTCAAATCTTCCAATACTTTCTTTCCTAACACAAATGCATCCCTAACTACCCTATGCAACTCAGAAAATTCATCTTTACTTATACTATTAAATGCGTTTTCGTCGAAAATGAGGCCCGATATCTTCTTAAATTCCCCCATTTTCCGCTCCTGCTTCCGGAAAACCAGTGGTTCTTTCTCCTTTTTCGAAAACTGATTGTCGTTTTGGGCTCCGAATGTTGGATGGGAGATAAGAGGTAGCTAGGCTCTACCTCAGGGGATTCTAACCTAACCCAGCTTTCAAAACCATCGGAATCTCAAGGTAATGAAAACTAGATACAAAAACAGCAAACCCGTCAATACCTGAATCGATCGGAGTCGACTCAGAGAGATCAGCGAGTCGAACTTGGCTCGCTTATTCATACCCATCTTTACGGCAAAACTAAAAAAGAATTAAAACCCAAAATATTTCTGGGTTTTTGAGTTCTTAAGAAGATGCAGTTTTTAGATCAAGGTTTTTTCTTCCGATTTTTTTTCCCTAAAAAATAAAAATAAGGTTAGTTCATCAGCCCAGATGAACTAACACAAATTTTACTTATACATACATTCAAAAAAGCGAAAAATATTGCTTTGAATCATCGAATAGAAAAAAGATGGAACCGCTGGTAGTGGGAATAACGTTTAAAGGTGAGTTTTTTTGAGTTGGAACAGATCAGGTGCGGTTGGGAGGAATTTTTGAAAAGAGGAAAACGTCGGCGTCAGGCTCATGGAAACAAGGCAAACGATGTCGTTTAGCTGTATTCAATATTTTTCAATTAATGTGTAATTAACAATTAAATTAGATAGTCAGAGTGATTGTTTGACTTTCATTTTTACTTTTAGTGAGAATAGTGTGAAAATTTTATTTTAAAAAATGAGAATGAATTTTGAGAGTGTGGTTGGATATAAGATGAAAATGTGGTGATGATAATTGATGTGATGTTTTTTTAGTATAATAGTGATTAGATGTGATTGGTTATTTGAAAAATAAGATAAGAGTGAATAGTGTATTTGTGATATGATTATATAATAATGATAGTTGATATGATAATTTTTTGTTTAAATTATAAATGAATATAATTAATGATTTGAAAAGTAAGAAAATTGAATAATATATTTTTTTGAAGTTTTTTTATAAACAAACACACTTTATTGCAAAATCTTATTCAAAAAAATGGAAGATATGAAAATTCATTAACAAGCGCTCGCCTAATTGTTTCAAAAAAAAATTTAGATAGTTAATTATTGTTTATGGCAAGAGAGACAGGTGGTCGTGGCCCATGGGACACGTGAGTCTTCAGGTTGGTCCTTTTCAAAACAATATTTTAATTTTTTCGTGCTTTCTATTTTGAGGCAAAAAGGGGGAGTTGAACTGTCAATGGTCTTTGTTATTGATGCCAATTAAATTTATTTTAACTAGTGATTTGAATAAATAATGTACAATAAAAACAAGGTTTAAAGTGAGATTGAAGATGGCTTTACAGCCATGTCAGTGGAGGTCCACCCATAGTAGGAGAGGACAGATTGAATTTTTTTGGAAAATTATTTTTTTATATAATTAAAATTTACAACATATGAATTGGATGTAGTTTTTTCTTTTTTTTTTTTTTTGAGGGGGATGAATTGGATGTATTTGAGGTGAAGATGCTCTTGTGATTTTTCTTCCCAATTTGATCAAACGTGCAAAATTAATTTAGTGTTATAAAAAAAATTAAGGGTTTAGTGTAAAGTGCAATTTTGCATATATCTTCCTTTTTTGTTTTTACAGAGTTAGGTAGTTGTTGGTGGCAAAAACGGTATTTCATTAAATAATATATAATTCGATTTATATATGCTATTTAATATTAATTTCATAATGGATTCTTAATAAATAAACCGACCAAAGGAGTCCGGTTTGACCCATCGGCCGATTTCTCTTTACATTGTCGACCCATGCGCCAAATTCTTCTTTACAATCTTACCAGGCCCATCTCTCGTATAAAAAAAAAGTATTTTCTATTATATGTAAGTAATTTAATGAATAATCCTCCTACACATTTATTATACAAGATTCGTTTATTGTTTATTCTCTCGATTCACCATGCCGACCAGCGTCGGAGGGCCTCCATGAGCAACCCCGAGGATCCCCCTAATGTTTGCGTATGTGTGCGGAGTGCAAGTTCTCGGTCGAAGGATTTTTAGCTCAAGAAAAGACTCAAGATTTCCCCCTCAGGAAAGAGAAAGACGAGAAGATTTTCCTCGGCAGGAAGAGGATTGATGTGAAGACTTCCTCTGAAAGAGGATTTTGGTCTACCCAGGTTGATTGGAGTGATACGCTAAAAAACAAAGATCATTTAAAGCGCCGTCGTGGGAACAACAAAGCACACGAAGACGCAGACTGACCTCAGCCGCGTGGAGTGGGATCCCAAGTGGAGTTTGGGGCGAGACCAACAAAAGGAAAGGCCATCAGAAGCGGGAGTGCCGCTACCTCTCCACCGAAGTGGCGGCGCCACCTCCATCCGAAAGAGCTCTACCCATTGAAGAAATTTACTTGCCCGTCGGAAGAGCGACCACATCCCCATGGGAGAGAAGCGACGTTACCCCCATCTGCTTGTGAGCGAGGATTTTGCCCCTGAAGAAGTTCACCGCCTCGGGAAGCCTTCCAAGCCTCGGCCGGATGAAATATCCGAGGAATACTTTGAAGAATCTAGCGGGCGGAGGCGTGGGTAGATCACCCTGCTCCGCCCACCATTGAAGACCGACCTGAGGAGGAGAAAGAGAGAGTTAAGAAAAGAAGGATCTGTGAGAATCGTGAAGAGTCGTTATTAGAATCGCGTCCATGCCGGTTTGTAGATCCAAGAACCGCAAGAAGAACTATCACGTTGTGGATGAGAGAGCTAGCCCTCCTCCCGGGAAGCGGCGACCTCGACTAGGAATAAGAAGGGCAACCTCCTCCTCGGGGGCTCAGCCCCATATTGAAGAAGATCGACGAAGAGCGCCCATAAAGCGTTGCTCCCAGGAGTGATTTAGCCGGAACAGCGAGGAATCGTGTTGGTAATTTCTGGAGCAGACTTCCTCAAAGCCCGCCAATGCTGGGAAGACCAACCTGGGGGGAGAAGATAAAAGAAATGAAGAACTTAAAAAAGTCAGGGAGATCAGCACGCATTTGGAAGAAAAGTGAAATAGAGCTTCAACAACTCCCAGAGTTCATTCACAAGCCTTGAAGAGTGAGTCGGTGAGAAAGCACGCCCAAGCCAACGCGGGCCATCGCTATAGGGGAGAAAGTTCATTGGCCCCGCCATTCGGCCAAGTCATTGCCCGCGAGCATCAAGATCTACATCCCCTGGGAGTATGATTTAGACCTTAAGTCCACCAGGAGCACTTGAGACAAACTCCATGCAAAGGCGGATCTCTCTGATATGATGGATGTTTCCCTGTAGCAAGTGTCAGGACAACACTTACGAGTGGTCACTAACTTAGTTGATTAGCTCCCGAGTTAGATCAATCGGGAGGGATAAGCTCACCAACGCCTTAGCTCGGACAATTCTCCATTAGAAGAACTACTCGGACCTTCTGGAGACCTGAGGCCATAAAGCTTGCAAGGTAGCTAGAGATTCCTCTCCGAGCGAGACCTTCAAACCATTTTTTCACGGTAACGGAACCGGTTCACGTTAGCACCGAATGAAATGGGGAGACCTCCCAAATGGGACGGAGGGGCACGCCGCCACGCGCGCCGGGGCTCGACGAGATGGATGTGCGCTCGACCGGGATGTCGTGGGCTTTCTCCGGGGATTGTTCTTACTTCTTTCCCATGAGGATATTCCCCGAGCTCCACCAATCGCATGAAGACCCTAAGGGCGCCACTACCATTAGCGGCACCCTGGCTTCATGAAGAATGACCGCAGCAGCATTACATGCCAAGAATGACCTCACTCCTAATAGAACGAAAAGAGGAAAATGAACCGAAAGCAACCAGGCACTCAAAGAAGTCATCACATAGATGGAGGACAAACAAACCTGAAGTCCGCAAAGAGCCATGCAGCCTAAAGCTCCAAGCCTCCGAACTGTAAGAACAATTTATTCAACTATATCGTGAAGTTACTCCCCAGGGGAACATCACACTTCACATCTTCTAAAGAGCATGGAGAAAAAGATTCTCGAATAAATACTTGGACCATAATCATTCAACTAAGCTCTCAGAGCATCAAAATGGCGGGGCGTCTGAAGCCTCCCCGCCCCGCCTAAGGTAGGGGTGGGTTATGTATTTGGTGGCCCGTCAAGGGGCGGGCCTAAATGAGCTAGCCGCCGTGGGCGCGGTGGGCGGGGCGGGCGGGCTACTCCCGCTAAATAAAAAAAAAAAAAGAAAAAATGAAATTTAGATAAAATAGATAAAAAAATAGTATAATTGATATTTTATATTTTTTATCTCTTATAAAAGTATATATAATATTTTTATAGAAAATGTCTTGTTAGCCATTAGTATATTTAATTCATAAAAATTAATAATATGATTAAAAAATATTTTTTTCATTTTTTTTTTTTTAATTCGAGACGGCGGGTTGGTTGAGTTGAGGTTTTCGCCCCGCCGCAAGTGGCGGGTTTTTGGGTGGTCATGGGCCGGCCCGCCCGCCGCCCATTTCAACATCTCTACAAAGCTCATATCAAGAAAGACTCATTATCATGGAGTCATTAATATCATTTCCAGGAAGTCCATAGGCCATGGAATACACTTCGACATCTTTTGCCCAAGAGTCGATGAAGCCAACATAGGCGCCACTCTCGACAGAAAACATCAAACTTCAACGAAAGAAGGTGCCATAGCAACATTCGGGAACGCATAGGACTGGGGGAAGACCAAGTACGAACCAACGAAGCTCTCTACCAGCGATTGGTGAAGGTTGATTTCTTAACAAAGACAAGGATCAGCAAACAGCTCCACAAAGGCACACACAAAGAAACACGCTACGGATCTCGATGCAGAGCTGGGGCATGCCTCGGGAGGCTGGCAGAATAACGCCAGAAGAAATCTCGAGGAAAGTTTCTTACCCAAGTCGAGTCATTAATAAGCTCCATTAAAAGTTTTTAGCTACTACAAACACCAAAAAAATATTCATATGATTGGAGTTATCGGATAACCTCTAAAAGCTCAAGAGAGATGCAAGCTCTGCCCGGGGGAAAGGCGATGGTCAAGTCCGGAATCCTTTAGGAGCCGCGGATCTCGGCCGGCTCCCCCCAAACCTCAAGCAATGGTTCACATTCACATGTGCAATTCCTCACAAACATAAGTCACAAAATGTGAAGTCAAAAGAGAGTGAAAAATGTTAACACTGCTGTTGGAAGGAAGAATGTGCGACCGAAAAGAAGTAATAAAGGGAAGGACTCATCTCCACACATAGTGCGAACAACTCCTAAAGACAAGGAGCCAAAGAACACGAGGAGGTCACCCATAGTGATGAGCTTCACGCTATCCAGGGCCCCTCATTCAAACCCATCGTGAGGTAGTTTAGCACTATCCGAGTTCCAGGGGTAGCCCGTAGTGAGGAGCTTCACGCCATTCAGGCCTCACGATTAAAACCCATAGTGAGGTAGCTTAATGCTATCCGGGGTTCTCGGGTTGCCCATAGTGGCGTGACTTAGCTATCCAGGGCTACGAGGTTGCCCATAGTGGGAGAATTTAACGCTATCCAGGATCCTCATTAAAACCCGTAGTGATGTAGTTTAGCGATATCCGAGGATCCAGGGGTTGCCCACTGTTAGTCAAAGTAGCTACGATAATCTAGAGGGGTGAATAGATTATCCCAATTTTCAATTTTCGCCATCTTTTTTCGAATATGATAATAATGACCAAAATAAAAAGAGCGGAAATATAAACAACACATGATGATTTATAGCAAGTTCAACCCTTTAGGGTCTAATCTTCTACCACCCCAATATGTCAAGTGGATTCGAAAAAAAAAAGTTTATTAATAGATACCAAAATATTACAACCTTTACCTTTAAGAAAGACCTCACTTTTCTTACGACACCACCTATGAAGATTACCACAATCCTTTAACATCAATGAAGAGTACCACACTCTTCAACACCTAAAATCACTCAAGTGTTCTTACCACAAAACACTAATAGGAATATCTTATTTTGGATGATTGAAAACAATTCAAGATTACAACTCAAATGAAGTATACAATTTTGAAGAGCAAGTGTAATCAAGAATGAAGCCTAATACTCAAGATGTACAAGTGCAATATTTAAAGCAAAAATACAACTTAAGAATATTGACGATGAAGAATAAGAGAATTTGCTAGTTTTTATTTACTTTGTGTAATTGTGTTGTATTTGATCCTTCAAATCATTCATCTATTTATAGGAGAGTCTTCAAGATTGGATCTCCAACATAGACTCCTTCATCTTCACACGCCCAAAGAGAAGATCACAAGATGCACAAGTAATGTACAAAATAATAAAGTGATAAAAGTAAATCTTGTTGTCTCCATAGGTTCAAAATCATCAGTTAATTGTTCGACGATGGGTCGATAGGCCCACCCGATAGAAAGATTTTAATTTCAAACCGTTGAATTTGAATCGCACAGGAGTCATCCATGGGTCAATCGATCGACCCACCGGGATTGACCCATGGTCGACCGTACTTAGACCTTTGAGTGGGAGGTAAGTTTAAAACAACCTGACTACGATCGACTAGGGTGTCGAGTGAGTAGACCTACCGATTGACCTCCAGTGAGGCTGGTTGACCTAGTCCCGGAAGTTTTGGTTAGTGAAAAATTTGGACTAAGTCTTTCGGGATCTGTTTTACCTTGATAGTATTCGGAAGTAGTTGAAAATACTTTAAAACGTAAAAACCAAATTTTATATCAGAAAAAATCATTTTGAATAATTAAAAATATAATTAAGATGAAATCATCAAAATCAAAAATAGTTTCAATCTAACATGCCTATAGTGAGGGTATCTTAGCGATATTCAGGATTCGGGGTTACCCATAGTGAGGTGGCTTCAAGCTTAGAGTTGTCAAATGTGGGTCGTGCCTGTCGGGCAATTAGGTTGGGCCAATATATTTCTAGCCCGCCATGATGGCGAGTCGCCCGAATCATACCCTTACGCCGATTAGCAAGAATTTTTTTGGCCCGTACGGGCCGCTCGCCCGCGCTCGTTTTGGCTCTATTCATGCTATCCAATGCCCCTCATTAAAACCCATAGTGAGATAGCTTAACGCTATCCGAGGGTTCTCGGGAATGCCCCTAATGAGGTAGCATTACACTATCCGAGCCCCTTTGATATATTAACTCATCAGGCCTAAGACTCAGGATAAGCAGGGCCTCCTCACAGGAAAGGTCCTAGTAAATTTTCCTCCTCCGCTAAGACACTGAGGAGGAAGGCCTCCGATTAAAGATCCATGTGAATTCTTCTCCCACGATGAAAATGTGCAAGAAAAAAAACCAAAATCTAACACATGTGGGGAAGAGATCAAAATGATGAGTCAAAATCGGGAAAGTCTCTAGAGGGCGCCCAGCCATGCTCCATGGCGTGCCCACTCAGGGATTTGGATGGGCACACCGCGAAATATTCCTCCTAGGAAAAAAGAAGGCAAAAACTCGAACAAGGAAAAAGAGATCGGCGATGGAGTAAGAACTAAAGAAGAGCTCAATAAAGTCCCCTCCGGGACTCAAAAGGGCACCCTCTCCAGAACTCCTCGTAAGGGTCCCTTGAGCTTGGGAAAAGCGATCGGCAGTAGCTCGAGCAATGTGTAATCCGTCTATTCGAAGATATTAAGGTTTCCTCTAAAGGGAAGATCCACTTCAACGTGAAAAATGAACAAATCTCTCACCCGACAGAAGTCACATGCAAATACTACGTAAAGCATGATAAAAGAAAGTAGATAGGCATAAGAAAAAACATCCATAGCGTGAGTGCAACGGAATATCATCCGGCCTCATGGGGCGAAGAATTACCTCGGAGAAATGAGAAAAGCAAGAAATATCCAAGTGCTAAAGCAAGCCACCTAAACAGGGTGGCGGGAGTCAAGAGCTACGGGCCAAAAATAACTATCACCGCTCCGAGGAAAGATGCTCTCTCCAAGCTCCGAAGGGTTCTCACTCCAAGCTCGGAGAGAGAAAGCAAAACACAAGTGTCTCAGACCATTCTAGAAAGAGTTAAAAGCTTCCTTCCAAGTGAATGGTTCATCTCTACAAAAAAGAACAAGTCTCCACGGACAAAGAATCAGAAACAAAACTCCGGAAAAGACCAGAGAAGAAAATACAAGGAATGAAGGACCAAGGGGCAGGCCACCGAGAGGGTGCTATCCTCTATGTAGCATGGCGCCCACCCCCTGAGACGTCTGGCGCCCCGCCAGCTCCGGGAGGGAGGTGCCGGAGTAATCTCCCCACCTCATTGGGCTTTCATCTCACCTCTCACCTCAACTTTCAAGAAATTTCCTAAGTCTTCTACAAAGCAAAAATTTCAAAAGTTAAAAGGTAGAGAGAAAATTTACTTTTAGAATACATGATCAAAGACTCTCGTCTCAAGCGTCCTCGTGCAAAAAGTAGTTCAATATCCTCCCAGAAGGCGAAATGCTGACGGGGATAAGCCGAGATCTGGTATTGGGCTAGCTCGTGATCGCTCCATCCCTCCCATGAATCCTGAGCTAGGGGGGCTTATGTCAGGGGCAAAAATGTTATTTCATTAATTAATATATAATTCAAGTTATATATGATTATTTAATATTAATTACCCAATGGGCTCTTAATAAATAAATCGCCCCAAAAGTCAGGGTTTGGCCCATCGGTGATTTCTTTGGCGGACTAGCCCATAGAAAAATTCTCCTACACGGCCCACGAGGCCCATCTTCCAAGTATAAAAAGTATCTCCTATTATCCTAAGTAATTTAATGAATAATCCTCCCTACGCATTTATTATACAGTATTCATTCTTGTTTGTTCTCTCATTTACCATGTTGACAGGCGTTGGAAGGGCCTCCATGGCAACCCCGTGGACCCCCCTAACGTTTGCACGTGTAGACAAGTTCCCGTCGAAGGATTTTCCTCTCTAGGAGAAAGAAGACAAGAAGACTTCCCCTGGAAGAGGAAGGCAGAAAGACTTCCCCTCGGGAAGAGGATTGATGTGAAGATTTTCCTCTCGGGAAAGAGATTTTCGTCGGCCAGTTAACTTAGGGTGATACGCCGCAAAAAGCAACATCGATGGTTCATAGTTACTTACACAGATCTAGACATTTAGTAATGATTTCGTCCATATATTTTTGTTCTAATCGGCTGTTATTCTTTAAATTGGTGATTTTTTAAAACAAATAATAAATCAATAATTTGAGAAGAATTTACATTTGAGGATTTTATAAGTAATAGCAGCAGTGTTGTGAAAATCGGCCGGGGATGTCTAGGTTCTAAGGCGCTCTAGATAGGAATGTCAATTGTGTATCGTGTCTTGTGTTCGCGTGTGGGTGTGCACACGGGTATGACACGTTTGACGAAAGCGAACACGACTAGTTTAATTATTCATGTCAGATACCACTGACAGACGACACGTTTATGACACGGGTAACCGAATAGTCTGACCGCGAAAAACTATATAACACGAAAAAATCTGAGAAAAAAAGACCAAAAAATTAAAATTATAAATAAAAAGTGCTTTAAATTATTAGAAAATCATTCAATAATTTGTCAATGATCATATAACTATTTAAACATCATATAACATTAAAATATCACAATTATGAAAATGTTATTATTTATTATAAATTTAAATGGGTTAAATAGGTCAACGTGTCGATCTGTGGGTCAACTAACCTTACTGTTGTTTAACGTTAAGCGTATCGACCTAATTTTGACCCGAACTTTGCTAAGGGTTGTACTGTATCTATTAAATTCATGTTAGGTTAGGTTAGAGGTTTATCGTGTCGTGTCACAAATTGACATCCATACACCTGGTAGGCGATTTTGTCCAAATTCTTTGAAAAAATTGTCTCGGCGAAGAAATTGGGCTAGGTGGCCAAAAAATGGGGTTTTGACAAGCTAAGCGGCCAAAAATCGACCAAATTAAAAAATTTAAAACTAGTTGGTTTCTAGTGTATAGTAATTATGCGAAAGTGCAATAGCGATAGGTATAGCACATGAAGTATAACGAGTTATTGAAATACGTATATCTTGTACCGATTTCATAAAGATCTATACACCGATTTCATAAAGTTCCATTATATAGATTATGTCTTTTTTTTTTTTTTTGATAACTCGGCTTCGAGGCTTTCGCTGACTATGCTGAGGACAACGGCTCCGGCTCATTCTTTGCCTTAAAGTAAACAGCGGAGATGTGCGCGGCGTGTTACGGCGAGAATGGCGGCGTACAACGAGATCCTCGAGGTAAAGAGAACAATTATGTTAAAGCGATCTCCCCCAACCCTAATAGCGATCTCTCCGAATGAACCCACCCGGATGCTGTCCCGTTATGAGTTCCCACCAAATCTTCACCCGGCTCGCATATCTTGCAGGGAGCAATATATAGATTATGTCTTTATGAGCTACGTTACGTTGTCTCAGTAAATGAAAATATACAACTAGCTAATAAAATCAATATATTAGTCAAATACGCTCCACGATAAAAATTGAAAATATGGAGAAAAATGGAAATATATTGGAATTTTCAATTTATTTTATTCTTCCATACATTTCAAATAAGCATATATTGTAACTCGACAAAGTTTTGATTGGATAAAAGTAAAAAGTTTTCGAGATAATTTTTATTATTTGAAAAGGGATAATTGGTAATATATGTGCGTGTAAATCCCATATCTATATCTACTTGTAGAAGTTTTTGATAACTTTGAAATGGCATTTTGAATGAATTATGGTTAATTTTAGATCAGGACTCCTCATTTAAGCGAGTTTTTCTTTTTATGTATTTCGATTTGGACTTACAGGAGTTATTTAGGCGGGCAGTGGTGGCAATTCACCCATAAACTTAATTAGGCATTTCTGCATGGAGTATGTCGTTTAGGCATCTATTTGTACTATACATGTATATATCTCTAATAGTTATATGAATTCTACTTCTGCATTTAGGAATGACAATATCCCAGGAAACTATCACATTGGTAGCAAGATAGAATGAGATGAGAAATTCTGTTTAATTTTGGGGATGGGAGCGGGATGGGGTTCTTCGCTTCTCTAGGATGGGGATGAAATGAGAAGCGATATTTATATTCGTCCTCTTCTATTAGATTTGAGAAAATAAGAATGATTCATTCTCATCCTCATTCCCTGAATATGTATATTGTATTTATCTATATGATTAATATTAATTTTATTTATAATTTTTTATCATTAATTGATGGAGATAAGTGAAATGTTATCAGATATCTTGGTATCTATTAGTATTAATTTTAGTTGGCTATATACTTATCTTTTAAGAATCTTCAATGTTGAGGAGTTTTACTATTGTAGGAGTTTAATCCTATAAACATACATTTTGTTATTATTTTTTTAGGGAAGTTGAATTTTGATTAGAAATAAAAAAGCAGAGTTTTCTCTCAATTCTTGTCTCTCTTATGGTATTATTATAGAATCAATGTATAGGTGAGTTTGTTTAATTATTCCGCTGCTTTATGGGTTGGTATCCAGAAAGCGAGCTACGATCCTGTAATATGCCGTCGTCTTTTTGCTTTCGATTCGTCGGCCCGAGGTTGACTTGTTAATAAAACAAGTGAATATCGTATGCATCAATATCGAGAAATCAATAGGCTTATTGAAAATCAATTTCTTGGTAGTTGTGAGTACCTACGATGTTGTACCCATCGATTCACCCGTTGAAAACTCTCCGTGAACATGGATGATTTATTATCTCAGAGCGTTGAAGATGGTGTCTATAATGGACCACCAATTTTTATGAAGAAATGATGACATTGTAATAGAGGTTGGCTACGAAGAAGCCTCCAAAGGTTTGTGAGAGATTGGTGGTAATGATGGGCTTTTTGTATTTTTGATAAGAAAGATAGCGACACAATTTCTCTACTTGATATGAAAAATTACCACAATTTGGCGAGGATGATCGTGGTTATGATGGATCACCAATACCCGAAAAAATTGAAGTTAGACGCCATGCGATATTTGTACTAATGGGACTCTTTCACCATTAAAATCTTGCTTAAAGGATTACATGAGTTTTCATATCATTTAGTATTGACTTATCAGGTATTGAAGTGTTCTTGGGCTTAAAGAAAAAAATTTGATAGTTGTTTCTTTGTTAGTTGGAAACTATCATTATTTCAATAGTATAATGGGAAACGGACTGGAAACTGTGGAAATGGACAGAAGCTAATGATGATATTGATCTTATTTTATGGTCTTGTCTCTCGTCGTCTCCATGGTTTGATGCTTTTTCTGTGATGATCTCCTTCAATTCGAGGACCATTGTCTCGATCCCGGAAGAATGATGGAGATAAAGAATTAAAATATTATTTTAAAGATATCTTGGTATCTATTAGGATTAGTTTTAGTTGGTTATATCCTTATGTTTTAAGGGTTTTCAATGTTTAGGAGTTTTATTATTGTAGGAGTTTAATCTGTAAATATCTATTTTGTTGTTATTTTTAGGAGGTTGAATTGTGATTAAGAAATGAAAACGAGGGTTTTCTCTCAATTCTTGGTATTATATAGAATCAACGTATGAGGCGGGCTTGTATCTTTGTTCATATTACGCTGCATAAATTAATTAGGAAAAATTAAATGCATGAATCTTTACATTTTGCTTGTTCTTATTCTTTATTTTACAAATTATGGATTTATATTATCTATGTTTTTTAAAAAAATTATTGATTGCAAAAAAATTAAAATTTCAAACCTAATTAAGTATAAAGATAATAAATTTGATTATAAATCGTATGATTAATTAATATAAAAATATTATTATAAAATATAAGAAAATCTTTAAATGTGGAATATTTACTTTTTGTGTGAATATGAATTGTATCTATTTATAGAGAGCGTTTTACGTAGAAAGTAAAAATTTGAAAAATATTTTGGCGCCCAATGTTGAATTGTTTTACTATCCCAATGCCTAATATTTAATAAGTTGTATTTTCAATACAACCAACAATAAAATCATTTCAATTGCCAATATTTTTTAGGGTTTAGGAAGCTGAAAAATTATCAAATTATTAAAGGAATTAAACAAAAACCATGTTATATATTTAGCTACGCACTTCTAAGGGAAAATGAAACATCTAAAACATATATTTTTTATATAACATATATCAAAAATTTATAAAAATGACAAATCATATCTAATTCCAAATGTACACCTTTTGAAACTTGAATATCAAAATACGTTGATAAATATAAAAGATAATTTCTATTAACATGGAAAGTACGTTGATATATAAAAAAAATATTATTTATAAAATACTATTAGGAGTATGATTTGATATAAATAAATGTTAATTTTCTTCTTATATAAATATATATATTGTTATGTATGGATATATGTGATACATAAAATTTGGATACATATTTTGAGACATTTCTTCAATTAAAATAAGTTTTTCTAATTGAATTTAATCAATTTAAATATAATTAGATATAATTATTAAGAAAGGGGCTAAACATGGAAACAACAAAACAACATTGAAAACTATATAAAAACAACCCCAAAACAACAAAAATAATATAGAAAATACCATATGAACAAAAAAAAAATCTTAGAAATAAGTGAAAACCGCATTAGATCAACATCGAAACTACATGGAAACAAAAAACACAATAATAGGACACATTAAAAACAAGATAGAAACAACCAAAAAACAACGTAAAACAATCTAGAAAACACCATATGAACAAAATAGCTTAAAAATAAGTAAAAATTATACAGAGACATTGAAAACTACATGGGAACAACCAAAAAGTATTAGAACAACATTTAAAACATCATGGAACAACCCAGAAACAACATAAATAATATATAAAATAATACATGAACAAAAAAGAGCATAAAATAGGTATAAGTTGTATTGAAATATCGAAACAACATAAAATTAACCAAAAAACAAATATAAACAACATCGATACAACAAAAATAACATATAAAAATACATGAACAATTTCTTTTTTTAAAAGCATAAAATTATCCAAAAATACGCAAATGCATGTTAAAAAATCAAAAAGTCAACTCGAGCGTAACTAGTGTTTTTTTTTGGAAAATTAAGGTAAATGTGTCAATTACTCTTAAAAAATGGACTTCATCATATCGAAACATGATAGATTTGTTAGTCCAGTGGCTACGAAGATCTGAAGGGGAGGGATGAGTAGATTTTCCCAATTTTTTGATTTATGCCCTCTTTTTCGAACAATATGCATGATAACAAATAGAAATGTGTATAAAATAATCAACACTCAAGGATTCATAGTGCTTCAACCCACTAGGTCTACATCCACACATGATTTTAAGTCCGAGTGGATTTTAAAAAAGAAAATTTTATTAATCGATATCAAATGATTACAACTTCACCTTGAAGAGCACCAAACTCTTCTTACAACAACAACCTTGAAGAGCACCAAACTCGCTTACACCTCAAAGAGCACCAAACTCTTCAACACCCGAATAGCACAAAACACTTTTCAACACCTCAAGAGCATCAAACTCTTTCAACACGAAAAGCACCAAGCTTTTCAATCAACTAACTCTAATCAACCAAATGTGTTCTTGTGGCAAGAACACTAACAAGGATTTATTGTTTTGATGATGTTACAAATACAATCAAGATTACACTTTAAAATGAAATATCACAACTCAAACGCAAGTGTAATTAAGAAGGAAAACCTATCAAGCGAGATGAAAGTGTGGCTTTAGTTATTACAAAAGAATGTTGAAAATAAAGTACAATAGATTTCTTGAGATTTTCTTGTTGTGTTGTAGAATTTTTGTGTTGTGTTTGATCCTTCAAATTCTTCAACTATTTATAGAGAAGCTTCAAGATTTGATTTCCAACATAGGCTCATCAAAATTGAAATTTGTTTGCAAAATAAGGATCAAAAGATCTACAAAAATGGTGAAAATGTAAAGCCTTAATTTCCTGATAAGTGCTGCTGCAATGGATAAAATTTGCTGTCAAAAGTATATAATATTGATTGTTATGTTTGAAATTCGAAATTTTAAATCGTTGAATAAAATTTAGACATAGGATGGCGAGAGGCGGACCATCACTGCTTCATAGCGAGTGGTCGATACCACGAAAGTTGGTTGTTGTGTGGATAATGATTATTCACCCTTAAACGGAGAAGATAAACCAAAATACGCAAGTCTTCAGGCACCGGTCGCCCTAAGTTGTAAAATGTCTCTGTTCTGATTGAAGTTTTAAAACACACAGGTACCAGTAGTCCTACTATAGTGTCCGGTCGCCCTCTTCGCAGTGAAGTTGTCCGATTTTTTTCAAAAATAGAGTTCAAGAAATACTTTAACAACTTAGTAAAAAACGAGTAAAATGAATTGAAGTATTTTGACAACTTTTAAAAATATTATTCTCATTTAAAACTCATTTATATGAAATCATCAGAATCAAATAAAAACTTTGTTCTAACAAGATAGACCTCTTAGACCCTCTAGCTATTTTATAACTTCAAAATATTAAATATATATATATATATATCTCAAAATACTATTAAAAAATATAATGTCAAAATAAAATACTATAAAATATTAGTTATAATTTTTAAAATAATAAAAAATTAAATGGTTCAAATGAGTTAGAAAAATGAGAAACTTAGGTGGTGATTAGATATTCTTTTATTTTAAATTTATTTTGCGGCTTATAGAATGGCAATTGAAAAAATTCAAATGAGAATGATTAATTTTGAGAGTGTGATTGGATATGAGATGAAAATATAATGATAAAAGTTGATGTGATATATAAATATTGAAATAATGATTCATAAGATTGATAATTACAAATATGTGAGTGGGTAAATTTTGAAATTTGTGGGAAATTATGTAATAGTGATTTGTTCGCTTTTGAAAACGTTTGTAGATGTGATTGATAAGACAATAAAATGATAGTAGATGAATAGTGTATTTTCAAAAATTTGGTAAACAATCATATTTTTCGGTAAAAAGAATTTCTAAAGTGAACGAAAATAGAAAATTTTCGTATCCAAACAAACCCTTAATAGACGCCGATCGATATGAAAGCATTTTCATATTCGTTCAACTAGAGAAATTTTATTGCAAAATGCGGTTTGTAATGAATATTTTTTGAAAATATATTATTCACTCACCGATTGATATGTGTTTTGAATATATTTTGGGCTTAATTGTAGTTAGAATTAGTTGCTATGCATGAATTACATGAGTAGAAAGGGTTTTATTTCTATTTTGTGGAAAATGTATTATGTTTTGCTCATTTTGTAGGAATTGAATGATAATTGTAGCATTTTGGAAACAATTTGATATCGGTAAAAATCCGATACTAAGTAACATATGATGTTTGGAGTTGAATCGAGAAGAAGTCGATTTAATCAAGCGAGAAATGAAAGAAAACGAACAAGTATCGGTTAGCAGTGCGACGGCGTGGCGGCGTCTCCTTAGCATGACCCGTGCGCTAGCCAAAATTGAGACTCAAGCCACAACAGACGCACGGGCTGGTCGTGAGTGATGTGCACGCCCGTGCGCCCTTCGCGCAAAAATAAGAATTCTGCAAGAAGACCGGGCAGACGGCTAGGCGTCGCGCCAGCGCATAGCCCATGTGTCCGTGCGGGAAAAAAGAGTTTGGTGATCAGAACTAGGTTTTGACCTAACGGAGTACAAATAGAGACGAGGCGGCCACAAACGAGGAGACGGGCGGCCACAAACGAGGAGACACCGACTTTTGCCCTAGAAACACGTAAAAGAGCAACTTTCTATCGAAGGATCGAGAGATTGATCGAGGTTGCAACCACACGCTTGAGGATCAAGATAGATTGAGAGATCATCAACATCCGAGTTCACTCATTCCATCGTATCATTTACTTTTGATTAGTTAGATATGAATTTAAATAATTTGACTATGGATTATTTATTTTCTATGTCCGGCTAAACTTCTTGTGATTCCTGATTGGGATTAGCCAAAAGAGTTTGACACAATTGAAGTTATTATTTTCTAACCCTATTCGAGTACTTTGTTTAATTCTTGTTTTATCAAAACGCGTTTGGTTTAACTTGCTTTGATGTATTGATTCATAATTCAAAGATGAGTTTCAATACTAGATATGAGTACTTGACATGAATATTTGCAAGATTTGAAGTCTGTGAATATTTGTAAGATTTATAATCTTTGTGCTTTTGGGAGTTGGATATCTCATGTTGAGTAGATGCTAGCATAGATATTCCAAATCAATGTTTTTACATGCATCTCGAGAGAGAGGGTAAAATAATTTTGTGATTGTTCTATAAGGGAAGAATACGAATAACTTTGGTTGTGATTAATCTGATAATAAAAAGGGATATTAATCAAAACCATAACCCATGAATCCATTCATCTCCTTTATCTTTCAATCATTCTTTACTTTGTCTTTTAGACAAATTCTTGTCTTGCATTAATAAAACCAATCCATCAAATTTCGATCGTCTGGATAAAAATAAAGCTATTATAATCCCAATACTTAGTATAATAATTTATCACCCACGTGATTCGACCTTGCTAACCCTATTCTATAAATCGCACCGTACACTTGCGGTGAAGCTAAAAATAAGGCGAACAAGTTTTGCGCGCGTTGACCAACGGGACTAATTAAATTTTCAAGACTAATATTGCGATAAATAGAATTATTTTTAATTTAGATATTTTTTTCTTTTTTTTATTTGTTGTTTAACTTTACTCATACGTGTTTGACTTGTTTTCTTTAGTTGGGTTCAGTAGTCCATGAACACAAGCAAGAAGAGTTAACACCGTTCATACAGGAGGTTGAGGCTTTTGCAGGCGAATTAGTGCGGCTACTAAACGGACAGAAAAGAGCAAGAACAAGCTATGGCGACGAGAAGATAACAACAAAGGTGATAATCTGAGTATTAAATCAGCGGAGGAATAACATGAGGCCAACAGGTCAATAATGAGTTACCAAAGACGAGAGATTCCGGTCCCCGGCAAGCGGATTCGCGATTACTGGTCCCACACCAATCGCAACTATGGTGGAATTGCCAATGTCCCCAATTAATGCGAATAACTTTGAAGTCAAAGATCGATCTCGATGGTGCAACAAAATTAGTTTTGGGGTTTCCCGTCGAGGATCCCAATTCTCATCTTACGAACTTCATGCGATTTGCAACACAATCAAGATGAAATGGGGTGATGGTCGATGATATCTGCGCCTATCCCCTTTCTTTTAAAGGATAAAATTTAGAAACTCGCAGCACCCTAACTCGCGGTGAGTGCGAATACCCGGGATGAGTGAGTAAGAGATTCTTGTTTAAATACTTCCCACTAAGTAAGACACTACACTCAAAAGTGAGATCACGCAGCCAGAAGTTTGACTGAGCCACCTGTATGAGGCCTGGGAGAGATTCCGGGATTTATTGAGAGGTGCCCGCAACACGGATTTTCGAGAGGATCGCAGCTCTCCGCTTTTTACATTGGGTTGATGGGACATGACTAGGTCGCTTGTAGATTCCGCAGCAGGAGGCACTTTACTTACAAGATTCCCTGATGATGCATTCAACTTGCTGAAGAGATGGCAATAAATAGCTATCAGTGGCCCTCCGAGAGAACTAATGAAAAGGGTAGGCGAGATTCGATTCGGAACTCAATTAAGGCATTGACAGCTCCAGATGATGGCGCGTTGACCAATTAGTTGAGTGTATTGACGAAGGGATCGATGGAAACGTGGGTGCAAGTAATGAGGAATTTCTCTAGATCCCATAGAGGGAAGCAAATTATATCAACAACCGGAATTTCAACAATTATCGAACAATCAGACTTCTACTCATTACCATCCGGGTTTGAGGAACCATGAGAACTTCTCTTATGCAAACACGAGGAATGTGATGCAACCACCACAGGGTTTAATGTGACAAACGGGTTATTAATATGCGGAGGTGAAGCTATCTTTGAGGACATTCTCACCTCGTTCATGGGAAAACGAGGAACCGGTTCAATAAAGATGAGGCTAAGATAGACAAGATCGAGGCACATATCACGGAGTTGGCCAACACTGTGGGTTCACGAATGAAAACCTAGAAACTTCAGATTGGCCATTAGCGACGATCATTGGTGGACAACATCCAGAAGGACTAGTTTCCGAGTAACATGGAAGTCAATCCGAGGGAAACAGCAGTGTAATACCATTTGTCCGAGGAGTGGTACGGATGTACAAAGGGGCCGAAAAATTCTGCGAAGTGACGAAAAATCTGAAGGACATTACACGACCAGTGCACCGAGCACGACCAGTGTCATGCGCAATGCCAAAGGATTCAGGAACAGGACACGAGATGCACGACCCGTGCGCCTACGCACAGCAGTCGTGCGTGGTGGTAAGCAGAATTCTCGAACCCAGAGAGGTGGACACGGAAGCAAAGGGCAAAGTTGAGGTCGAGAATGGAAACAAGGGACATACGGATGAACAAAAAGGGGGAAGCTTAAATCTTTCTCTAACTCGATCTTTCAAAGTTTTATATACCACTCCTTTCTCAACGCTTTCAAAAGAAAAAGTTAGACGCCTAATTTGCTAAATTCTAGACATCTTTAAGAAATCGCATATTAACATAACATTTGTAGACGCATTGGAGCATATGCCCAATTATGAAGTTTTTAGCGAAGTGATGTCAAAGAAGAAAAAGTTGACAGTGAGATACAATCAACTTGACCGAAGAGTGCAACGCGATCATACAGAGGAAATTACCACTTAAGCTCAAAGATCCGGGAGTTTCACTATCCCTTGTGCTATTGGTGGTGTTGTCTTTAATAAAGCACTATGTGATCTAGTAGAGCAAGTATTAACTTAATGCCCTTGTCCATTTTCGTGAAAACTTGATTAGAGGTGAAGCCGTCCACGCCACCTTGTAGCTTACGGATAGATCACTCACATATCCTAAGGGAATCGTGGAGGATGTGCTCAAGGTAGACAAATTTATATTCCCAATGGACTTTTCGGGTGTTTGACATGGATAAGACGAGACGCCCCTCGATACTTGGGCGTCCATTCCTGCCACCGAACGAGCCTTGATAGATGTGCAAAAAGGAGAGCTCACATTACGAGTTAATGGCGAGCAAGTGTTGTTCTCATCTATAATGCCGGGAAAACTCATGCTAAAATAGTAGAGTTGTAAATCGTTATCAATCGTCGATTCATTTGTGCTAATAATTTTAATCCGAGTTATTGTGTGTATGCTTTAGATCATGTGGGAAGTACTAAAATGTGAGAAAGCGAAGCACACGAAGAGGGCCAACAACTCGTAAGACGTGTATACCGCCGCACGATGCAAACGAGAATATGACATTTGACCAACGGTGACTTCTACGCTAGAGGCATTCAAAGGAGGCTCGAATTTATGCGTAGTTGAATTGGCAAGGAGAAAGACACGAAAGAAGTGACTCACCTCACTTTGCTAGAACCGTGATCGCGTATACAGTGTCAAGTTATAGACATTAAATTTAGTAATAGTTGGGAGGAAACCCAACGCTTGATGTTTTTATTTCTTCCCATGTTTTTTTTTGTTTTCCGTTTGCTAAGTTAGGATTTTTTATGCTTTCATAAGTTAGGATTTTTTTGCTTTCCTTAAAAGAAATTGGAAATTTTGGAGTCAAGTTTAAGACTCAAGACGGGTGTATGGCGCCATTATGCACACCGCCGCGTGATTTAGATTGCAGAGTGAATTTACGCACCCCACACGCTGCGCCGCGGCGCTACGCGCACGCCCGATGGCATGTTTCGCAAAATTTGGGTTGAACTTGCGCACCACGCACGGGCCGCCTGCGGCGCTAAATCCGCCTGTATGCGCCTTGTTTACCGAGGTAGTCTGGGCGCGATCAGGATAGAATTTTTTTCAATTTCAAACACCTTTGCGCACAAGCTCGCCCAAGCTCCCATCCCTCTCAAAATTTTCAACTAATTCACTTGATTTTCACTACAAATTCCAATACCCACAATTCTCACACACGACCGAGCACCAAACTCCTTCATGAGTTTTGCCCTAAGAAGTACCCAGGCTCCAATTTTCACTCTTTTCCTAATCTCCGAGAATTTGGCAAGAATTTCAAGTTTTGTTTCAATTTTTTGTAGATTATGGCTTAAAGTTCATATATACGGGTGCATGTTTTATGTGAATTTGTCATGATTTAATTGAATTTTTCTATCGCGATTTTATCGAATACATTGCGGCTGTTGAATCGAGTATTTGTGGTTGTTTTATTGATGAATCTTGCATGTTTGAGTATTTAGGGTGTTAGTGGCTATGATTCTCTCCATAGCTATAGTTATTTAGGCTTGGGAGCTTAATTCTTGTTGATTAAATTGTAGGAAATAGACATTATGCCATATTTCGATTTTGTATCAATTGAATTCATCGTGGTTCTTGTAAGTTGCTTGGCATGTTCGAATCTCACATTTATTTTACTAGGTACGACTTGAACATACGGCCCACCATGAACCAATAGTGGTTTCCGTGGGGTAGTGCCCTGCGGGGGCCACCGGCACGAGACGGAGCCACACCCAGACAACCCCGGTGCGATGGATGGACTTCTTCTCTCAACGAGGCCAGCTGAACTGTTACTGAATAGGCTGATCACTGCTTCTTTACACCAATGAGATATGTCGATGACGCAGTGTACCCAAGCTCTTGGGATACTCGGCGATGTTTACGCATGTTCAACGCTTGGGTGGGACCGCTGCCTGTGCAAACTACGCTGCTGG